>DWJZ01010301.1:0-10199 GCA_018249125.1 Asbolis capucinus
AAAGCAACTTTGTTTTTTTGTTTGTCTGTTACCTTTTCACGCCTAAACTACTAAAACGATTTTGATGAAAATTTGTACTTGGATAGAATACAACTTGGCATAAAATCAGGGTTACTTTTATCGCGAAAACCCCTTGAAGCCGAAATAGGGCATCAAAATATGGAAGTGGTCATGAAATAGGGAAGAAAATTATAGACGAAGTCGCGAGGAAAAGCTTGCGTAACAATCTGGTTCTCATAGACAATGATAATCGTGTTTATACAAGCCAATCAAATGTATGGTGAAGAGTTTACAGCCAGATGGTAATACCATTCATTTTAAAAATAGAACAATTAATTATCGAGATGAACTCCGTATTGCTGAGGAAACTGACTTTATTTTAAGTACATATGTATTGCTGTAAATTTAGTAAAGATATGTTAAAAACGGGTACTCACTACTAATTCACACATCTACGAGAACTTTATAGCTTTGCTCACAATGTCTTATTTTGTCCAAACAAGTGATAACAAATTTTTGTTACGCACATAACTTTTGAAAATTGGAGTATTTGAACTCAGGACCTCTCGTTCGAGAGACCAGCGTTCAAACCGACTACGCTATTGTCTCATTAATGCTTGCCTCGGAAAGAATCGAACGCGGAACACCTCACTTCGCAGACAAAGTCATTATCAACTGAGCAAGAGACCATAGGGTATGCTTCGCTTAGTAAATTTTAATTGGCTACAGCGCCATCTCTTGTCCTCTAGCGGTACTAGGTGATAATAGGGTTGGTAATACAACTATAAAAATAATATATCTACCTAGATGTTAAGAACTTATAAAAAGTTCAAAAAATCGAAAATAAAACACTTTTTGTCATGCAAAAAGGTACCTACCTACTTTAGCAGACAACTACACCAATTAAATGTTATGAATTATTCGCTGATTTACGAAATATACATATATATATTTTTTATAAATATTAAGATTTTTTTTTTATAAAATGGGATGAATTCATCTAGATAAATGTTTTTAGACCAATAATGTGGTGGATACATAACGACAAGACTGCCCTGACCGTGACCCATGCAACTGGGTCGAAATATCGGTATAATAATAAACAGATCGTGAGTACTCGTTTGCATTAAATCAACTACACAAATCGATTTTATGTACCAAAATTCGAATAACAGAAATATAGGTATTTACCTATTGAATAAAATAACGTGATATAAAAAAACTAAGATTTTGTTAAATCTTGCGTTCTGAAATGTCTTAAGAAAAATAGGTACCCATTGTGTGTGAATACCTATAAATATAAAATTGTTATTTAATAAATTATTCAGTCGTTAATAATTAATTCGGTATATTAATTTGTTATAATAATTAAAATGAAATATGGTTATCAATTATTAACATTTTTTTGTATCTGCTATGAACAGTTCATTATTTTTTATACTAATGGCAATTTGTCACGCTTCGTGAGATACCAGAACCTATTTTAATGTGTGAATTAATTATTTAATAAACGAATAAAAATTATTTAGATGAGTTGAAATTATTGACCTTGTACAATTTTAGCAGTAAGGTTTATTAGTAATATAAAATTGAAAAATTGAAAAGAAAAAAATAACTGTACCCGTAAATACTTTTTTGTAAATAAATCTACCGTATATTAAGACAATTCACATGTCAACTTTACACCTCTTATACTTAACAAATTTGCCAAGTTAATAAAAAACATTCTTTGGCTGTAACAACAAAATGTTTGCCGTAAAATAGTCTAAAACATCCTAAAAACTTTTTTTATATTGTTTGGTATTTGATGCAATGTCAAACACCAAACCATATAATAATATAATATATGTATAATGTAGGCGTCTTCAAGACAAGAGTGAAGTTCTTCTGAGTTTTTTATTTATTTTTTCAAATTAAATCTTATGTACTATTATTACAAGTTAATGCATTACCATCTACGACCACATTGCCACTTACCAGCAGGTGGGATTGTAGTCAAGCATTTACTTATAAAATGTAAAAAAATATATATATAAAATCTATAGGCAGTATAATTAATTTTACCTTTGATATATAGGAAGTTGTTATTCTATTGATAAGTACATTCTATTATATAGATAAGAAACTCTACAACTACACAAGTATTCTATAGAACTCTTAACAGCTAAAAAAATTTATCTTCATTCATACATAATTTTTTTATCTGTAAGCCGGTACTAGTAAACCCTAATTTTAGTTATAACTATTGCAGTTAGTTAAAAATAACTTCAACTTGTAAAGTATTTAAAAATAATTTAACAATTAATTTTTTAAATTTTTGATTTCATGTCATTAAATCTTTGAAATCTAAAATGTTTGTAATTTTAGTTACGTACGTAATTGAAAGTAACAGTTATCCGAAATAGGTTCCGTTAATAACTGTATCTATAAGTAACGTTTTCGTATTAATAATATTAAGTTTATAACAGGTATTACCTATATCTATGTATATCTGTTTGTAGCGACCTTGTCAGTATGCCTTTCAAAACACTTCGAATAAAACCCTTTTTAAACTCCTTGATCATTCACTATATAGAATCAAATAGTCAATCTATTGTTAATCAAAAGATATAAATAAACATCACCTTCTTACTACTAAATATGAAAAATACAAATTAATTAAGAATTCTAAGTAGCGACAAATATTATAAGCAATAACAAAAGGAGATGTAAATATCTGCCTATTATTTTACCCAAAAACACTGTTATTTTTGTATTTTTTTATCTCTGATATTAACGTGAGTGGTGTCATTGTTTTAACATTATTTTATTACTTCCTCTATGGCTGAACAGACAAATTTAAATACTAATAAACTATCCAGTCCACAATTCTCACGTCCCACGTGCTAAGTGTACGCTATATTCGTTTTTATTCTACAAATGACTGTGTTGTTCCTATTAACTGAATTAAGTTGTTAAACCTTATAAGGGAAGTAAAAAGTATCTGCAAACCGTTCCAGACTAAGTAACTATAAAACAAGTATTTTTTATTGACATCCATCAACCTATTTCAAGTCATGGGATACTAGGTGTGAATTAAAAATACTAGGTATATACCTGTTATTTTATGTTACTTAATATTAGGGTATAAGTACCTATTGATACCTGATTATTAATTATAATTTTTTTATTTAAAACAGTGAAAATAATTATAGTTATATAATTATAGTTTAAGTGAAAACCTACTGACTTTAGTTTAATTTTATCGCCTTAATGTACATTAGATGTAGTGCTAACGGACGTTTAGGAATTATATTCCCAATTTATTATATCACATACCTGTAGTTATTACTATTGTGAAGAAGTTTAATGATACCTAAAGATATTTAATTAAGTAAATGTCATATAAATATTTTGATTAAATTTATTATAGGTATCTAATCATATTTACCAATTTAAATTATCACTTATTTATATAGCCTTTAAATGAATTGATATTAATTAAGCATAATTTAAGAATTTTAATGAACGAAGCAATCATTAAGAAATTAATGATCAGTAAATTATATCCCTTGCCAGGTTAAATCAAAGATAAAATCAAGTAATATTTATTCCACGGTTAAGTTAGCTAAACTATTAACGTCGGTTAGGTTTTTTATTATTTGCGTTCAGTGATACTTCCAGTAGTGTAAGCTTATATATGTATCAAATTAATTTAATTTTAAAACTAAGTTAATACAACAGTATCGTTCCTACTGATGCACTTATCATTCGAAAACAGTGGATGGTATTTTAACTGTACCAACCAAAACGGATTATAAAAATAGAGGAAGCGAATCTCATTCCAATGTAAAACGAAGAAACAAAATTTACGCACAGACAACACTGAGAACAGTTGTCGAACTGAGAAAGGGGTCAAGAACCTCGAGAGACGCCATCTGTATTAAATCCGTCAAACTTTCATCATTTTAATGACAATGAACAGAACCAAATTAACTATTTTTATTAGTGTCATTATTTTTCCGGTGACCTATCGTAGTTCTTTTGAGTAATTATTTACAAGTACGACAAAAATTCTGTAACCCAATTATAGGTACATTTTAGGGTTTTGAAATAAAAAGTAATATAAAATATGATATAAGAATTATGATTTTGTAATATTTTTCAAAATAACTCACCTATCTATTATTATTTATTTCTAAACATTATTCTTATTAGAATGACAAATCATGTTAGTAAATTAATTAATTTTGTTATTGTTTGATCAATAAATATTATCAACTACCGAATTCATTTTTAACACCAGAAAACTCCGTTATAAAATGTTTAAATTCTATTTACAGTTACTTTAAACACTGCAAACCTAATATTATTTACTTTTAGTGAGCTCGTTCGCCAGTAAACAAAATATATTTTATACTACGGTACTGTAGAGTCGTTAATTTACCTAATATCTAAAAATTCTAAGAATCACTACAAAATCAATTTTTATATGATTGAAGTACAACCAAAGTCCTAATAAAAATGGATTGTTCAAAATCACTTAAAAAATTGGACTAGAAAAAATAACAGGGGCACAGAAACGCAGGGTAAACGGACCAATAATTGACTCTGATCAATCACTCGTCATTAATGGAATGATCGGATCGCGGGAGCCCCGACAACTCGCTTGCACCAATTAACTGACTCCCCTTAATCGAACATTTGATTTACCCATCTCTATCACCTGTCTCTATCATAATCTTAGCTTAAGATTTATATTTTAAAATTATTAAGATTTTTTTAATTTTCTGCTGTAAATTTGAAGCTTAACGCAATGCAATTAGCCAGTGTTTTTAATATTTAATTTTGATAAACTGTAATTTTACTTTAATTACTGATTAGGTATCTAAAGTATGGTCAAATTTGGAAATAGTCGCACTAAGAGTATTTTAGTTATAAGAATTTTATATTATACTGAAAATTTAGAAAAGTATCCCAATATTACTTCCTACTTCAATTTAATGTATGATTTTAATGTGAAAAACAGTCGATTAATTTAATCACATCACATCCTATTTTTCTATGTTTTTGAAGTCCAAGTTCTTATTAGAACTTGTTCATTTATCCATTGCTTATTGGGAAAATAATATTATTACTGTCCCAGTAAAAAAACCCTATTACCAACACTAATTTCAAAATCACCATTGAAACTTTTCCTTAACTCAAAGATAGAGAAGTATCACCAAGAACAAAAAGAAAACACTTACGATTTTCTTGAAGATAAGTGATAATAAATCATAAGTATCTGTTAATGTTGTCCACAAAGCACAATATCAAAGTTAAATTCTCACACAAAAACGTTTCGGAAAAAATCTCAAAACAGCACTCACAGTGTCTTAAAATTGTTGTAAAACACAGTCAGCAATCCTCAAAAATTGAGTTCGTGCGAAAACAAAACAATAACATGACACGGTGCTCACAAAAACTGAAGTTCACTTTCTTCGCGGGAAAAAAATAAACAAAATAAAAACACGTTAATTAAGAGTTCACTTGTCACAATCGATTATCGGATGATTCGATCCGATTAGTTATTACGTAAGGTGATCCTGCGAGCGGAGCGCGTGATCGCGGGCGCGCGTCGGTGCCGCGACGGACGACTGCAGTGCGATCCTTCGGACGAGGCCCCACCAGCACTACGCGCATCTGAGGCTCACTCCTTGGCGCGGCCCCGCCCAGTGGGACGCCACTCGGCAGCTAAGATGACCATCTCCCTCCTTATCGCGCCCGGCTCAAATCACACTCGCCGTCCCGCTTCCTCGCGGCGACAGTGGGGCGCGCCAATAGGATCGGTTCGGATCGAGTTGAGACGATGAATCGAGATGTGTACTTAGGTATCGCTGCACAAGTCCTTTTGTTGTAGTCGATAATAGGATGCGCTTTTTTTTGCGGCGCAATCGACTGCCCGCTTGGACTTGAAGCCGGGGCTGTGCTGACATTTATTTGTTTACGTTTGGATGAATTGTAGAACAGTTGCATTCTTTTATCTTGTTATGCATCTTAGTTATCATAATTTTAAATTTTTTGTAAGCAAAAAATTATATTTTACAATTTTCTTAACCGCAAATAATAAATGGTTGTTAATTCGGAATGCCTATATATGGCAAATATTTAATTAAAAAATATAAAAAAGCGTTTGAAAAAAATGTATTTTGTTAAAAAAAATCACACTAGATCACCTTGAAATAATCGAAAGTGCAGAAGCAGTCAGAAAGGGTAAGACGCGTAGGGCCCGTCTCAGCCGGTAGGGGTGGGTGAACTCGGTAGGGCGCCGATGTAGGTCAGTTTTTGTTTCGCGCCCGAAATTCGGTTACTAGGTTCCGTGTACGATCGCCGATCCGGCTTCCGATGGCGCCAAATATTGGGGCATTTACCCTATCTTCACCGAATATCTATAGATATTTATGACGTATGAAAGAACGTACGTAATATATTAGTTCGGTATCTTTAATGAGTATATTATTAACGTAAATTTTGAGTCATACTGATTAAAATTTTAAATAATTGCTAATTAATTATCTTCAATGATTTCTAGAAAACGGCAGTAATCGTAAATTATTAGAAGCAATCATTTTTATTGTGAAAGTCAGAAATTAATTTAATTATATTTTATACGCAATTAATTATAGATAGGTATAGGTAGTCGTAAGAATAAGTGACGGTTTAATAAAATTATTATTAATTTATATATCATAAAAATAATAAGGCAGACATTCAATCTGTTAGAAATATTCCTAATGAAGGCTTCTCACCACGAGATGGCGCTAGGCGTAACTTTTCCTTGTCTACGCCGAGTTTTCCCGCTCTAAAATGCCTATTTGTATTAAATAAATTATAATTTGTAACAATTATGTATTTTCTAATTATTTTGTTTAGTTTTCGAAGCAATTTTTTAAGAAAATTTGTTAGTACAACCAATTTTTTTAAGTAAGGTATGGTAAGTTTCTGAATCACCTCAGCCAGATGAACGAGGCGCGGTTTTTACAAAGAAATAAAATAAAATACAGTATTTTCACTTCAAGGCTAAAGAATGATTTTTAATGAATTATTGTGAATGGTTTTTTTATTACACTTAAGGACATCGGTGTTGGTATAGACTCTAAATAAATTAATATTCTCAATAAATAAATGCCTATTACTTTTTAATTACAAGTATGGTCTAGATTGTTAGGCAAATTAGTGATCGCCTAACGGTTTGTTTGGCCTTTCGAACGGAGAATTTGGGTTCGAATCCTGCACACGCCGAGAGTTCTCAAAGTTGTGAGTCTATTACAAATCGTCACTTGCTTCGTTGAAGGAAATCGAACTACTCACGGCGTGG
This sequence comes from Asbolis capucinus, assembly GCA_018249125.1. NCBI lineage: Eukaryota > Metazoa > Arthropoda > Insecta > Lepidoptera > Hesperiidae > Asbolis > Asbolis capucinus. The sequence goes on from DWJZ01010301.1 coordinate 7,340, forward strand.
TAGGCTATGGCCTATCTCTCACATTGTGAGTTGGATCTCCTACCCGATCCCAGCAGTGGGACAGTTATAAGTCGCCGGGAGAGATTGTTAAGCTACCTGTTTTATTATTTTATTGCAAAAATTTTATTAAGTAAATAGCACCAAATACTTGGTTTTGATAATTTTTTGACATTAGCTAAGCGTGCTTCCTAACGACGAAATAGAAAATGAATTATTTTTTTTGAGTTCATCCGCTATTTGCGGATTTTTTTTAGTTATGGATTCGTGAGATTGTGAAGGAATTGTAAAATTAAAATGTACAAAAATAGGTGACATTTTGTTTGTTCTGTAAAATTAATTTTATAATAAAATGTATATATCATATTTTACTAGCTTCCGCCCGCGACTACGTCAGCGTGTACTGAAAAAAGGTTCAATTTGACAGTAAAATCCCCATTTACTTACAAACAATGTGATAAACGAAGAACCACTCTACCGATTTTGTGTAAACTTCACATAAACCATTTACTAAATAGTCCGAACAAAGCCTAAACATTTGGTCTGGATAGGTGAGCCCGTTCTTGAGTTATAAAATTATGTGTGAAAAGTGACATTCATTTTTAATATACAAGCCGCTTGGTTTGATGGTTGGTGAACCTGATTACACCGGCGGTCGTGGGTTCGATTCCCACCCAGGTTAAACTTTTCTGTCATGAACAGGAATGTTTGTTCTGTGTGTCTGGGTGTGTAACAGAATTATCTATTTAAGTATGTATTTAAAAGTATATATGTATGTTTATCAGTTGTCTGATCACCATAGTATAAGCTAACGCTTAGTTTGGGATCAGATGGCCGTGTGTAAGTTTTCCTGAGATATTTATTTATTAATTTTAATTGAAATTATGACATTATATGGCAGAGTACGTAGCTGTACCTAACTGAATTAAACAAAATATTATATTGCAAAAATCTTCCAAATTTCAAAAGTAACCTAAATTGCCAGGGCAGATTTTATTGAGTTATCTTCGTACACGTAGTAATAAATGAAACATTTTATATTTCAAGAATTTTACAAGCCTTAAAAGTTCCTGAACGGCTCAGTAGCCGTATTGGGACGTATTGTAGATGCAATCCCGGCTTCAACTACCAGCAGAGACAAATATTTATAAGTATGATAGATATATATATATTTGCTTTCAGGCATGGTTGTTTTTGTCGCGAATAAGAGCACTACAACACAGGGCACGGCGGTATAAGTGTTTAAGCATTTATTTATACTTTTATTAACTTTTTCACTCATTCATTCATTCCTTCACCTACATATTAATTCGCTAACTTATTCACACTCATTCTTTCGTTTATTTTTTTGTACAAGAGTTTAAGTATTTACTTATACTTTTATTTATTATTTCACTCATTCACTCTCTCATTCATTCATATATTTATTACTAAACTTTGGGAACCACACACATTTTGAACGATCGATAAGTACCTTATTCATTACGTATTACATAGTATGATAGCTCAGTGATAAAGATTACACAACTCAGTTTAGACTGGTATCTAAGCTGCCAGTATCCGGTGATAAAAGTTAAATTATATTAAAATTATATAATTTCGCAGAACAAATAGTTTGACAAATTCAAGGTCAGTGGCGTTTTGAAACTGGTTTTCATGTTGCGAGATTTTTTTTGTTTTTTTTTAATGTATGTGTGTTAATGAAATGTAGGTTTAAAATTATATCGTAATTTTCATAACTATGTGGAATTGTAATTTTTTTTTTTAATTGGATGCGTTGTTTCGTGTTTCGGTTACAACTTTGAAGTTAAATTCGCAAGTAGCTTTCATGGTCGCAACGCGTTGAAAAGACTGGGTTTATTTATTTTCATTTGTGTACATGATGCATTTTCGACTATTGAAGATGATTTGTAGAAAATTTGCTGACCCAGTATTTTTTTACATATTCTAAGTTAGTGCTTGACTACATTCCCACCTGATAGTGACGCCGTTTGTTAACCCCAAAAAATTAAAAAAAAAAAACGCCGCTGTAGTCCTGGATAGTGAACGCATTAACATAAAAGAAGTCTATTTACTCTAGTCTTGAAACATATAAATTCTACCCGAGTACAAACACAGATGGCAATAGACTATAGACTATACCAAATTCTGTCAACATTGAAACTTATCTAAGTTAGATAGATATCTATCTATACATCAGTGCCATCAATGTCCATCAATCCATGAAACTTAAGAGATCTATAGTGTTCTGCTAATTCCGGCTGTCATAAATTGTAACATTAATATAACGACAAAGCATTAGATTGATACCTCTGCCCCTTACGAACTTACCTCATCATCTGTTCACTAAAACAGCAATTTGAACCTTAAGACTGGGGAATACAGTTCAATTCTATTTGTAGATAAACGGTGCTTAAGACGTTTTGGAATATTGGATGATAGAGAAGGTTTCCTGTAATCGAATGTCAATCTTATTGATTTGTGTTTAAGTTGATTATTGTGTACTCTGGATGGACATTAGGTAAATTGGATAATGCCTCTAAACGGTAATGTTTTGTTTCGGGCCCGGTTTAACAGTTCCTTGGTTAATGAATACACAAAATACATTAATATATCTATATATAATTATCTATATATCAATACGTGAAGCAAAAACTGTGTCCCCTTTTTACTTATATTAGGCAAATGGAGCTATGAAATTTGGCAGTTAAAATTTATGTGGAGGAGGAGTGCAGCTACTATTTTATATGAAAAATGTATCCCGGTTAAAAATGTTAGGTGGATGGAGCTACGAGGGTCAAACTGAAAGTTCTTAGAAAATCAAAAACTAAGTAAACTAACAAGTTATTGATTTTATTATAAC
>DWJZ01010302.1:0-10199 GCA_018249125.1 Asbolis capucinus
ATGTAATATCGCTGTACTCGTATCTATAACTTTCAGTTCTTTCTTTGTGTGCACAATAAAGAATATTGTATTGTACGTCATTTGATGTCGTTTGATTCCGGTTTCTTCAGTAATATACTGCATCCCTTGTTTCTTTCTTTTCCCCTCATATGCAGATGGCATCTGTCAGGCAAAACCTTACTACGGTGACTTCCCATGGGTGATCCGTCTGCGTATCTCTTACAAAATAGCAAAACGTCTATTCGATTTTCGTGTATCGTATGTATGTATGTATGTGTATCGTCACATTCTTTTGGGTTGTAATTTGGAATCGTGGAATTAATTACCACCCGGACTGCGTCTCGCTATTTTTCGATCATTTTCAGTATGATATAACACAAGGCAATTGGTGAATGAAGCAGATGTAAGAATTAAAGGCTCTTTTGATGCGTTCATAGCCCGGCGGATTGTGTCGATCCTAAGTGAATAAACACGTTAAGAAGCCCGTTCCCGTGCATCGGTAGGCACGTAAGGCCGTTTGTTCCTGATTATTGAGAGGCATAAAAACTTCCTAAAGGGCTTGGAAGCCCCTTCACACGTTGGTAATGGAGCAACTTGATGGAGTATGCCCCAGGCCTCCTAGGAACCTGTGTTTGTTAGTAGGCTATTAACGGTTCCAACCAGTCTTTACCTTTGTTAATTTAGGCATAAGTTACGAGCTAGCAGAGTGGATTTCTTCCAACTTAAGCCACGTGGTGGGAGTGGGAACTGATGCACCCACGCTGGAGTCGGACCAGACCAGGGAACACACATCTAGAACCGTCTCCAACATTTTGGGCAGAAACGGCATCTATATCATAGAGAATGTCAACCTTCGGAAGCATCTACCAGGTTTGATAATGGAATTCTTCAAGCAAGATATTTTTCTGGATGTAAGACATATTATGTAAAATATATTCTTTCCCAGGAAGTGCCAACTGCCATTTCACTGGGATTTAAGGGGAATGATCTGGGTATGAGTTCCCCACTTACTTTCTCAATTAATTACATCAAATAACGCACACATCAAAATCTGAGGATGTTTTCTACTCTACCACGCAAAAACTACTGAGCAGATCTGCATGAAATTTGTAATAGACATAGATTATAATCTGTAACACTAATGTAATACGATATTTCGTATCAACACCTATACGAAGCCGCATGCGAAAGCTAGTAAAACACCCTCTTCTCCAGAACACGGCTGCATGTCGATAGCGATGCCTCTGAAGCTACTAGAAGCTGGCTACGTACCGACACGACTCACAGCGTTCTGCCCGGCCCACACAACAGACCGGCAAGTGTCCATCGGCTTGGGGAAACAAACCATCATCAAACAGGACAAAAAGAGCAGGATATATGACGTCAACTTGAACGAAATACTCAATTAGTGAATATAATAAAATTATTTTTGTAATATATCTTTTTTTTTCCTTATTTTATGCCACATTTCATTTTAATTGGCGTTATTTTAAATGTGTGTATGTGTTTTTTAATGTATATTATTAATGGATATTTAAATCCTTTAACAATAAACATAATAAATTACTTATATGAATCATTTTTAACATTAAAAAAATACTTTAAAAAAAGTTTGCTTACTGGTTATATATAACGCGCTTATGGCCGGACGTCTCACGTTGAACTGAATACTCGCGGACATGGTTCGAAAATAAAACAAACAACCTCATGAAATCTAAAACACTTGCCTAATCTACATCGGCCTCGAGATCCGTCGCTTCACAAGTTAACTCCCAACTCAGCTAACGTCAGACTAACATAAAAAAACGACGCTTTGAATAAATAAGCTTTATTTTGGCCAAACTATTACAATTGCATCTTTACACATCTATTAAAAAAATCATTACTGCCGTAACACAGAATTTCATCAAAAATATAGCGAAGAAACTAAACATACAAGCGTACACGGAGGTCACATAAAATACATTCAATATACGACTGTATACATACTCAGATAAAATACAATTCAACTTGACAAGCTACTATTTTGAATATAATTATACTAAATATAAGTTTCGAATGAAATCATACGTGACGTAGATACTCTATGCTATCAATAGCGTATTATGCTATCACGTCATCGGCAACCAATCAGGAACGAGATAATATTGTGCGCGACGCATCCACGAACTCCAATTGGTTAACAATCACGTGACCCGCACGACAGTACAAATTTAGAAAATTTCAAAATGACAGATTTATTCATTCAAAAGTTTATAAAAAGGAGCCTTAGGTTAAGATAAAATTTACGACTAAATTATGGCTTCGAACTTAACCAGTTTTAATGACACCATTTCTATAAGCGTGTCAATTGTATATGCAGAGAATAACAGAAAAACGTGCATCTCACTCTCTCCTACACTGACTTTTATTCCGTACACAAAATTAAACTGATTTCGGAATCCATTTCGAATTCATTATCCTCAAAAGCCGACAATCGACTCCTTCATTCTTACAGCAATTCTCTTTGAAAGAATGAGACAGACATAGTACATATCGACCACTATATTTTCAGTAATATTAAAGCGTGTCCGGGTTAAGTTCGATCGCCATACATTTCAATTCACAATACCAAGAGCACCAGTATAACACTGAAGCACCTCTGACACTCTCACACACGCGACAACACAATCCGATCCGGTCCGGTTGCGATATGTTTATACATTTATTGCAAATCAACAAGCCGCGTGTGTAGACGAGGCAGTATATCCCATCCGCTAAAGCACTCCCCCACAGCCCGCCCTTTAAAATGCTACATTATTAAGAAGATCGCAGCAACATTTTAGAATTTTTTTAATGTGTACTTTATTGCAAACGCTTAAGATCTAATTTAACGCTATCATAAAAAGTATTAATACTTCAACATTATTGCCACATTTCGAACTGCTAGCGTTGGTTTATAAGCTACGTTGTATTAAAAATAGATTATATATTTCCGTCTTGGTACACCGTTTATAATTTACTTATTTTAGCAACTAGATTTTGGTAAACTCACAACAGATTTTTTTTAAGTAATTGTGACGACACTTAGTAATGTAAATATGACTTATTTGAACACACAATAGACTGTGCGTTGTTATATAATATAGTTTTCAATATACCGTCCACGTGTACACACTGCGAATTCACAAATATGCAATTTTAATATTGGAACATTTTTACCTATTTTAAAACCATAGACAAATATACGCCTTTTTTATTAATTTTTTAAACAAAATACGTACAATTATTGTACAGTATCAGATATTTTTGGCCGGCAGGCCGCTTGGTCTAGTGGTTAGTGAGCCTGACTGCTACACCGAAGGTCGTGGGTTCGATTCCCACTGAGGTCAAACTTTTCTATGATGAGCACGAATGTTTGTTCTGTGTCTGGGTGTAAAAATATCTACATATGTATGTATTTAAAATATATATGTATGATTATTAGTTTTCCGATCACCATAGTACAAGCTAACGCTTAGTTTGGGGTCAGATGGCCGTGTGTGAGTTATCCTGAGATTTATTTATCAACATTTCTCTTGTTAACAAACTAATACGTAACACATGGCACAATGCATCCGATAATCGGATCGTAAACCGGAAGGTGTACATGCCGTTTCCATTATTTCAGCACTCGTCACTTTAAATACTTTATAAAAGGCACATGTTATATACAGAAAGGGATCTAGAGGCCCTGGCCTACATATTACCGCAATAACGCAGTGTGTACACTAGACGGACAGACATACAGACAAGCATGTATTAGCACGGCTCAAATGCTCTCACACGGGAATGCTGGTACAGTAAACCTGTGTTATATTTGTGTGTATATACCCTTATTTAAATTTCATATTCCCAATATTTTTAGAATACCCTCGAAGGTACATCCGATTTTATACTATACTGAAGAATTAATGCGTGATTATCACTAACTATTTTAACTATAATTAATTTTCATAATAAAATGCCTATCATTTAAACGGTTTTACAAGATCATCTAAATATATATTGATTATTTCATCAATCATACAAAAATACTATTGTATTTTAACATTGATTAAAATATGTTTTCTTTTTTAAATGATGTACAGTTTCAATATATACTACTTTATGTATATGCGCCAGTGTACAGTTTCCGTTTTGGAATACAAATGAATCTGTGAATCATTTTTAAAGATTTTAAGTATACACCAGGTTGAGATGTCAAGATTTTTTATAAAAATTAAAGTATTTTTAGTTTAGTCAAGAAAACTAAACCTATTTAAGAAAAATAACAGTATTTTTTTTATTTAAAAATATACTTCAGTGTATATATTTTTTTAATTCTTTATAGCACTCAGTAGGGAGTAATAGTTAAAAAAATTCGTCAAAAACTGACCCTAATAGTTGGCAACCCTAATAAAAGATACAATATGAAATTATTAACATCTCGGCTTGAAATGATACATCGGTATGTAACAAAACATCGCAATCGTGCGCAATTATTGCAAAATTTTCGTAATTGCTTTCAATTTGCAAGACAGCTACATTACAAGCGAATACTAATACACTCGCGCCTTATAAAGTAAGCTTATATTAACATTACTTCAGTATTATTCAATAACCTTTAACGGAAACCATACACGGCGGCCTTACTGCGATATTACATTACGTATTGTGTTTACATCAGACTTTAGTATAATAATATTATAATAAAATCTGGCTGGGGGATTCATTCTATTGAACGCTAAAATAGTATCAGAGACTTTCAACCTGACAACTTTGTAGTGAAATATCATTAAACAAGACACAAAACGTGAAATGCCGACTGGATTTTTAACGTTTTCATGTGGTAGTGATGTAATTTATATCATTTTTTTGACTCGACTTGATCAGGCTGGCTGGATTGACCATTTTAGGGTTATAAAATACAACCGAAAATTTTATACAAATATGTATGTATAAGCGGTTTTATCCAATGTTATTTTATTTATGGCACAGCCTTTATATACTAGGAGATTTGAAAAAGGAATCTTTTCATGCCTAAAGTTATTATTTTAATGTCATTTCTAATTTCATTCATGGAACCAATTTTTTTCGTAAGGAACGGAGTCTCATTCGAATATTTATTTCAATAATCGATATAAAACTTCTTTGCAATTGATTATAAACAAAACAAAAGAAAACAATTGAATTTGGAACGTTCACAAGTCAATAGGTATACGAATATTTTGAATGTGGAACGTTAACAAACCAATATGGTCGAAACAAATTTGAATTTGGAACACGAATAGCCAATACAAATAGATCCCAAACGTGGTCAAATCCAGCACATACCGTTACATTATCTAATCCTTCCAATCCTTCTTGATCTCGAAGCTCCACTCCCACTGAAGATGAATGTTCTTATCATCGTCAGTGAAGAGGCTGTTGACGGTGTAGGCTCCGCGGGCCATCAAGCCTGATGGCGCATCCTCCGGCGGCGTGGTGTACGACTGGATCTCAGTTTTCGGGGGGTAGGAGCCAACCATGTGGGTCATTTTGTCCACTGAAATTAAAAAGATATGAAATGAAAATTGTTTACTTCGTCGTAGGAGGCGAAAGCTCACTTGACGAAAGTCAAAATTTTACAATACAAAGTCCTTAAATTGTAATTATAATTGATAATTGTAAGATCTTTGTTCTTTAGAGTGATCGTAGGACAGTGATGCCCAAAGAGATTCAAAAGGACCGTTGAAAAATGTTTTCGATACGGCAGTATATACAAAATGCATTCATAACTATAGTAAACGCCACAAATCTTGAACATAGCCGAACAGTGGCGGAACATGTACATTTTCAGCCAATCTACATCAATCGCACCACAACCGCGTGCCCAATAAACGACGAACCAATCGCGTGAAGCGACGGCGCGATCGACGCCAATCCGAGCAATGAACGGTGTACTCACAATTCGTACCTACTAATAAATTAATTTTGAATTTCAAATCGTATACTGTCTATGCATCGATTGTTAAATTATAAAACTTTAAATCAATATTTAAATCGATTGATAGTTAATTTATAAAAGTTATAATGTTGCCCAAATCTATTTCACATAACCATTTTGTTAATCCTAATGAAATAACACGGAAAGCATATGCCAATAATAAAAATGACAAGTATTTGTGTGTGCATTTTCAATAAAATCTGTATTGTGAAATTTATAGGGTCGTGTAATATAAATCAAATTTAATGTATTTTCATTTGAAATTCCGTATGTTTCTACACATAGTATAAATGAACTATAATAAATGAAATGTATTTATTTCGTCTTAAAACTAAAAATCTCACTTTAAAAAAATCAGAATTTAACAATATAAAGTCCCTACATCAAAAATTAAGAATAAAATATACCGAGTTTCGTCTAAATCTGTCCAGTGGTTTTTGCGTGAAGCTTGAACAGACAGACAGAAATTACATCCAAAAAAATTGTTATGGTCTCTATGTCGACAACAAAGCCTCTTTGTATGAAAATTTTCAAAAAATACTTAATGTACAGAATTGACCCCATTACAGTTTTATTATTAGTAATAAAAAAAATAAGAAAAGAAATATTTTTACTGGATTCATATGGGAGGAAATTTTTGTTTATTTGTATAAACTGACTACAACTTCTCGATTTACTGCCGGCGTGTACACCGAAAACCGTAGCCTACCGAGGGACACACAGCACGCCAATATTTCACGTACACGCCAAAACAAGCACATATCATTGCATACAATACACGTGACACAATTATGCGATGTTCTGAATATTTATAAGACCGTTTAATAATAACTCCACGACGGTTGAATATAAATATAATGATATTTATACGTACCCGGCACTGTCCGATGGCGTGGGGGGGAGAAAACATATATTTAGTTTAATATACACTATTAATTTCAAAGGGCTTCAACATACATACTTTCAAACGAAAACGCGATCGAAATCTGATCAGTAGTTTTTATGAAAATCACGGACATACAAACATACATACATACTGGTCGAATACAGAACTTTTGTCGATTGAAAATATCGTCGACTTACATTTCAAGCGGGTATTTTAAAAAATGCAAATATTATAATATAGAATATTCGCTCGCAATCAACCGGCTTGTTGCAGTAAACCGGCTTGTTGCGATCGTTATCGATAAAGTTAAGCAAAAACGGGCGCGGTCCGTAGTAGAATGGGTGACCGTTAGTGGAGAAATTACAAACATTTCCGTACTTCGTAGAGCACGTAAAGCCTTCGATCCCGGGTGCCATATTTAAGATATCAATCGTTAATCTACATCGGAGGCCTTATAATAACTTCTGACACCTGGGCCACTAGCCCCTCCACCAACCCAAACGCTCTAGACCTCCTCACGAAGACAGTCCCGTGCTCATTAATGGGTCGAAGCAGTCCAACTTACCCGGCACTCCCAACCGGTAAGTCTTCTGAACGTATTTGAGTCCATGAACTATCTCACGTTGAACGATGAAGTCGATCCTGATGCGATATTGCACTCCTTCCTTTATTGTGAACACCTGGAACAGGAGAAAACTTATTAAGAATATTAAAATTAGTTTATATTGTGACATTGAAATGCCTTTTAACTTAGTTAATTTATAAATTATCAAAATATTATTATTATTACTTTATTAACACATCTTTGACAAATTTATGATTTACTTACAGTGCACTTTAATTTTATAATTTTTTTAATTTTAATTTTTATTACTTGGAAATTATTAAAATTTTATTTTTTTATTTGAATTTTTTTTATTTTTCTTTCACAAGCAAAGTTATTCTTTTTTCGTTAATTTATGTATACAATGTTCCCAAAGTCATTCATTTGCGCCTGTAATGGAGGCGACATTAAACTAAACACCATAGTTTATTGTAATTTATGTAACCTTGTAGGTGCAACGTTGGAAATAAACAAAATATGGATTGACTACGTAACTATTTGTAATTGAGTCAAACGGCAAAGTACTTTGCCGTCTGAATTACATCATAACTGAGACAAAAAAGGTTATTTGTGCCGCCCAAAATCCTTGTAATTGAGTCAAAACAGATACTCTTTTCCGTCTGAAGACCCTTACTGAAACCGAAGACTCTCTTTGTCGCCCAAAGCTCCTTGTTATTGAATCTAAAGAGACCCTTTCTCGTCCAATGCTGCTTGTAAAGAAGTCTAAAGAGAATATCTCTTTGCCACTCAAAGGTCCATGTAATGGAGTCACAAGAGTGTCCTTGTGGCCAAAAGTTACTAATAATTGAGTCAAACGAGAATCTATGCTTTAAATCTCCTTCGCAACAAGAAAACCATGCCCTTTAGTAGAGCATAATGAAGCTAAATTAGACAGATATTGGGTGCGAATTGTATCTGGTATATTTTCCATACTAAACTGATAAGTTTGTATGGAATAAAATCCAGATGGAATTTGCACCGAGTATAGATGTAGAAATTAATTAATTACTAAATAGTATTTTAAATACTAATCCCCACCAGTGTTCAACAAACAAGACAGACAGACAAAACGAAGCGTGCTGGCGAGCTAGCGATATATGGCGATGATATATGCGCGTGTCCTCACTATTACAGGATGATCAAAATTCGTTCGATTAAATGTTTTTTTTTTTACTATTTTCTTTTTTGAGGCTTCATCAGGCCAATTGGGTGACCAATAAGTTAATAAATTAATAATTGAAAAAAATGCCATTCTGTCATTAATGTCTTAAATGCTTAGTTTGGGATCAGTTGGCTGTGTCTGAATTCTCCAATTCTGCAATTACTAATTACCATTTTGTCATTAATTACTAATTAACCATTAATTAGTAATAATCCATTTTTTCAGGAGTATTTTATAATTAATAAAAAAAAGATAATTCCTAAACGTTTATTCAAACAAATGATAAGCATTGAAACGAAAAGTAGTCTATGTGTTATATCGGACTATAATATTTATCTATGCCAAATTTCATTCAAACCCCTTCAATAGCATTTGCATGAAAGAGGATGCATCCGTCCATCATATTAGTAGGATATGTCAGTACCCTGTCTTAACTCAACATCAACCTGTATACGTTGGCGGCGGTCCAAACGCGGCGGCGTGACGCGCGCTTGCAGCATTGCACCTGTCAGGTCCTGTGCTCGTTGTAATATACAACATGACAGATTGGGCCCGACACGCCCTCTTCATACTGAGCGGTTTGAACGCCATGAATATTTTTGGATTAAAATACCCAGTCATATACTAGGCATTAAGAGCTATATCGTTGATGGAATTGTTCACTAATTTCACACTACTATATATAACTATATACTATATATGTCTTGCCGGAAGTTTGCCTGGATCCTGGGTTCTGAAATACTGTAATACTGCTCGGGCATCAAATTCTCATAGATATGTTCGTATTATTTCAAAGCTCATTATCACTTACTTCGGAAACATTGTGACTTGCACTCCTGTTCCTTATAAAGATCTGGAAGTTGCGTGAACTCCAATTCACACAAGACCAATGTTGTGGACCATATTGACGTTGGTCATTTAAAATTGAATTCTACGTGAGGCAATTTCATAACATGAAGACCGCAATTACAAACTCGATGATAGGCGCTCAATGCCACGAGTGAAACGAAACGCGATAGGACGGTACGAGTAATCTATACTGACACAATGAAGAATTCTTGTCCCAGCTGTCAAGCCAGTTGTTTTAGTGGTTAGTGAACCTGACTGCTACACCTAAGGTCGTGGGTTCGATTCCCACCCAAGTCAAAACTTTCTGTGATGAGCAGGAATGTTTGTTCTGTGTCTGGGTGTAAAAATCTGGGTGTATTATAAGTACTAGGGACAGCCTTCGACTTCGCTATCGTCATGTTCATAATTTAATTCCGGTCACACAGAGGTCTAGTTGTAAAAAAATATATTTAAGCATGTATTTAAAATATATATGTTTGTTTATCAGTTGTCCGGCTACCATAGGACAAGCTAACGCTTAGTTTGGGGTCAGGTGACCGTGTGTGAGTTGTCCAAAGATATTTATTTATTTTATTATTATATATAAAGAAGATACCATCATACTCGTACATACTATTTTCTATCGATACCGCACATACGTCAAGTAATAATAATAAGAACCTTTAAAAAGTCACTTTCGCAGCAATTCTTATTCTCAGCCAATACACAATGA
>DWJZ01010303.1:0-10199 GCA_018249125.1 Asbolis capucinus
GGCCATCTGACCCCAAACTAAGCGTTAGCTTGTGCTATGGTGATCAGATAACTGATAAACATACATATATACTTTTTTTAATATTTACTTAAATATATGGATATGTTTTACATCCGAATAAACATTCCTGCCCATCACAGAAAGTTGGGTGACCTGGAAGACCTGAGTGGGAATCGAACCCACGACCGTTCGGTATAGTAGTCAGGTTCACTAACAACTAAACCAGGGGTGAGCAACCTTTTGAATTACAGGGCCCATTTTAAATTTGATTTTTGCTAGAGGGCCGCATATATGTAGATTAGCAATTAAATCAGTAGAACGTTCAGTAGAACGTTGAGTTACTATGTAAAGTCTTTATACATTTGCTCAAATTTTGTATCATAATGCTTTTTTATGTTGCATTATTTTATATTTTAACACAGTCTTTGACCTTGTACGCATGAAAAATCTAATTTAAAAATGCTGAAAGAGCCGCACGCGGCCCGCGGGCCGCATGTTGCTCATCCCTTCACTAGACCAACCAGTCTGTCCGGTAGTGTATATAAATTAAGCCAGTATCTGTTTCCAGACAACCTGATTGCTCTCGAAGTTAAACACGCTCGATCACTTACTACAGACACTACCCTTGTTAGTGCGCCTCGCTGACACAAGCCTGCGAGCTCACGCACCATCTAAATACCTATCTAGTATAGAGCCTCCATTGTGATAGTCTATACTCGGTGGAACTTCGATCTGGAATAAATGTACATCATCCCAACCCATCACGGCCCACCATTGAGCATGTGTCTCTTCTCTGAATGAGAAGGTTAAGGCCATAGTCCACCACGCTGGCCAAGTGCGGATTGGCAGACCGCCATTTCACATTTGGCCAGCGTGGCGGAGTATGGCCCATACCCCACGCATCGTTGAATCTCGATAGAACGTAGTCTATGTGCTATTCCAGTGTTACTACTCGTATAATCTATCCCTAAGCTAATTTTCATTCAAATCCGTTCAGTAATTTTTGCGTGAAGGAATAAAACGTATCATTCCTTGGTAAACGGACTGTCGAAGCCAGAAACGGTTTTTTAATTCGGTTCAGTAGTTCCTGAGCTTAGCGTGTTCACACAAACGAACTCCTCAACTTTATAATATCAGTATTTTTATAATATTGTCCATTTATATAATATGATATATGAACATGTTATTTTTTTGTCTGTAGTATAGCTATGTGTATATGTCTTTTATTTTGCTTTTTTTAATATTATACATATTACGTGTATTACGCAAATAATCTCTTTTTGTTTCTTCGTAATAGCGGCAGAGAATATCTTGAAAAAAATAATCCGAAATTTCGTCAACGTTCAAATTAAATCATTTGTTACTTAGCATTTTACTAAAATGCTGCAAGCCTTTTATGAATTTTTTATAAATTCTTGTACGAGCAGGTTGAAATACGTAAGATAGTATGAGTTGCTATACAGAAATTCTCTGTACATTGTTTACAGCAAACTGAAACTAACGTCGTCGGCGCCCGCCGCGAACATTACGACCGTTTATGGATGAAATTTATATTGTTGCGAATTTTGCAGCTGCATATAGGGTTGCCAACTGCGTTGTTAAGTTCTGTTTTTGACCTCAGTCTGGTGTTGTTCATTTCCATAGCTCTGATCACTTACTTCCAGCTGACCCGTCTGTTTATTTGTCTGCTAATAATATAAAAAATATTTACTTTGTACTTTGAACAAATGAATTAGTTTGCTAAAGTTAGTTGCATAACCTATGAGGCTTTTAAAATTAATAGTAGATCGATAAGATGGTAAAATTGCGCTTAAAAGCGTTTTTGATATATAGAAAAATTTAGTACTGTTTATTCTAACAAATTGCTTATTTTTTTTATGTGACCTAAAACAAATTATGTCCGTAAAAAAAGTTGGCAACCCTAGCTCCACGTTAAAAGCTTATTGTATTATGAGTTTTTTTAATATTCTATTATAACATACAGCAAAGTGTAATGAAATAGTAATCAAATTAAATTATGTAAAATTTCATTGTATGGAGTTATAATTTCAATTTTCTTTATTCAATTTTATTTATTTGTTTGACCTACTTGAGATGACTTAGCTTGGTTTACTGAGTACGGGCTGTCTAAATTGAAGAGGCCTAGAGAATACTCCAACACGCTGCAATATCGATTGTAGGACTGGCAGTGGCCAACCTAAGCAACGAGAGACTCGCCGCCCGAAGCCCTCTGACATGAAAGTTTAATATTTTAGGCGTCAGTAGTTTTTGCGTGTAATAGTAACAAAAATCCTCACAAACTTTCGCATTTATATTATTAGTTTGTTTTAAATACCGGTGAGATGCCACAGCGTCGGGACGCGCGGGTGCGCCGAGCCAAGCTCCGCATACTTCGAATGACTCCTCCTGAGGAATGCTACTTGTTCTCCATCTCACCTTTTTGAATCCCCGTTCGGCTTTTTGCTACTCAAGTTTTACCTTTGTGCGCATATTTTCAAAGGATAAACCCTTGAAACATACCTCGTACCTCTATCGATTTACACGGGAACAATGATACAAAATTGTATTTATAAAGATATTTTATTAAACACTTTTTTGTAAAATAGATTAATTAAAACTGACACTTATAACGAATAACTATAAAATTCTTTGTATTTTCTGTCTAATACTAGTTATGTTATATGCTGTGTAATTTGTAAACCAATCTCCTATTAACAACTGCATCGCATAATGTAAGAAATAATATGACAAAAGAATCCAGTTTAAAAATGCATCTTTGCTGCACAAGAGGTGACATAATTGTATACGCACCACTGAAAACCGATCAATCTCCGCACGTACACAGTTCAAAGGGTTGCAGCAAGCTTATGACAGGTGTGCATTTTTAGACTAGACTAGCTATTTAGTTAAAACATAACAAATCGCTTGTGGATAGCGGGGTTTCTTAACATCTTTAACATAATTAATTATATTATTCATATACAAATAAAATAGCCAAGCTATTTTGAAAAAAAATCAATTATTTTAAAACATACCGAAATAAAAATTCCACCTTGTATGAGAATGAGAAACAAATTAATTTTCTGATAAGATCTATTTCTTTACAGTGCTGTAATCTAACATTAAATACGACATAAACACTGGTTTTAGTACAATATTGTATTCATTATTACTATAGCGACTGTATTGCTACACAGAGAGGAAACGCTGCCAGGAACTTGGCTACTGCACCTGCGTTCCTATTTACATTGACTTTGATAAGTTTAATTAGTATGTCCATATTTATTTTAATTTGTAGGTATTTTTATTTGTTATTTTTATTTGGATATTAAATTTAATACCAAAAAACAAATAGTATAAAGAGCCGTTCAAGAATAACATAATGCATTTTTTTATGATTTTTTAAGATTAAGAATCCAGTCCACGTCAGACCGTAAGCCCAGATAATTTCATGAAATCAAGCAAATTTGTAGTGGACATTATTCGTTGAAAATCTTTCGTTTTGATTTTCCATTTAACGTTAAAAAAATAGAAATAAAGTTGTAGATATAATTTCCTAATAATGCCTAATAAAAAATTTTATAAGCTACTAGTATATGAGATTGACCGTACAAACAGACAAGGAGGCCTATCCCACAAACTTAAACTTAGCCTCATACTAATTTACAAACAAAAAACAATTGCCTTTTCTGAACACCGCAGCCCTAAATATAACTGATCAGTGGACGAACATCTTGATAAAACAGTAAATTTGTCCTACGATGCATAAGTTACTACGCGACGATTGCACCTGATGGTAAGTGGTAATACTGTGTTAAATGATAAAACGCATTAACATATTAAAAGTCTTTTGAAGATATATTATTATCGAACGGAAGCGGTAGTGTAGGGACTTTGTATTGTAAAATTTTAACTTTCGTCGAGTGAGCTTTTGGTTCCTAAGACGAAATAAACAGTTTCATTTAATTTCACTGTATTTCAAGTTATGCAAGAGATTTTTTTTTATTGCGTCATGAAATATCGACGGTGAAAAACAACCCTGTCGAGAATTGCACCCTTCTTAAAAAATATTTTTAACAAACTTTTACCCACGAAAAGGTCACAGTGGAACATTATTTCATGTCAAACACATGTTGAAATTTCAGACATGCTAGAAATTTATTTTACTCTTTATTTAAAATTCATTTTTTATTCTGGGAGTATATATAATAGGGTAGGGACCCTATTTCAACCCTTTTAAGCCTTTTTCACGATAAAAAATACGTAAACGTGTATGTATATTTTTTTTCAAGTATTCGTTTATCCTTTTACCAATTTCATCAAAACTGCTTAATTTCGTCAGTTGTTTTGGCGAGAAAGTACAACAAACATTCACTTTCACATTTAAAAATATAGTAATGATTTGTATTGATTCTACTGAGGAATCGTATTTCTTTCCTTCGTCGTCCTAGATGTTTTTTCCGCATTGGATTGAACAATACATTATACTTTTTCTAAAATCTTAGAACTTTCTGGGTCTCATGAAAATTTTGCAATTTACGGGTTACAACAGTATTGCTTTGAACGGTCAATATGATTGCAGTAAACTTGATCACAATGCTTAGCTTACAATAATTACAGTGTTTACATCGTATCTAAAGTCATTAATTACAATTAGAACCCGCTTTCACCTTCACTAGAACTTGAGAAGCCTTCTTCGATTAACAAGCACCTGGACGATTTAACCATATCTCCGCCAGAGGGCACTTTATTTTTGTCAGTATTCAAATCAGTTCAAAACGAAAGTTTTACAAGTAATCGTTTTACACATGTATTTGTCTACGAAACACGATATACCCAACATTATGATACAACAACATTATATTTCATAAGTATTTTACACAATTGCATACATAAACGGAACTAAAAACTATAAGCTTAACAAGACTTTGTTAATATTGTGAAAATCAGGGAGGTATTTTATCAAACAATGGCAAGTTTCGTTCATTAAATACAAAAATGTAAAAAAAACAGTTAGCCTAAGATGCAAAAAAATATATATGTATTTAAAATGCTCGTGTTTAATATAAGAAGTATTAATAGAAATTTTTGTCAATACTAAATTGCGAAATTCACGATTATTTGTCACAGTGACAACGAAAACTTGAATTATTATTTTAGCAAGAAAAAAGAAAACTCTTTATAAGCCTTAATTTTATTGTACACTTAAACAAATAGCCAACTATTCTATATTCAAAACGTGTTTGCATATCTAATTGTTAAAAATTATTTAACAACATTTTTCTTCATCCTGAAATCGGGATTGAAATCTACTTCAACTTCTCCCTTTTTTTATTTGTTAAAAGAAAAACAATATCGGGTTTTATAAAAAAAAAGGTAGCGAAAAATCTTGTATTTCACCAATTACATCGTTCATAGTTGTAACTCTGGCCATCTACAAGTAATGGAAAAAAGATTTCAGATCTTTAGAGCCTATAAGACCAAATTTTACAACCAATAAATCCTGGTATTTCAGATGTCTGGAAAAAAAGGTCGTAAGTACATTTCTTATTTTTTCTTTGACAAGTTGGCTGAGTATTTGGGGATATTTAATTTCGCTGGCTGGTTCACCAACGGTGTCATTCAAGTGTCATCTGCCTCGGTTACCTCAAATTTTACGGGGACGGGGGCTGAGAGCACAATTATATTTGGCGCGACGCCAAATTGACAAATCTATTTACAGAGTAATAAAAGCGTGTAAAATTAAATTATTTAATCAAGTTTCAAACATTGAAGTGATATTATATTATTATTATTATAATATAATATCATTAAAGTGATCTCTGTTAAGGTTTTTCAAGTATTAAAACGAAAAGTTAAAAGAAAAGGAATACTAAAAAAGAAAATGAATTGGATCGTGAACAATTTCATTATTTTAATATAAGTAATAATTTGAAATTCTCAAACTACTTCATTGTCATAAAATATGCAACTTAACGAGATATTTATATCCAACTTCAACATTTTTTCTATTGTGTATAGATAAGTGTAATTCAGTTAGCTTAATGAACATTTACATAGCTAGTTTTCTTTAATTACTTACGTTATATTTTGTAAATCATAAATAATACAACAAATATCAAATACAAAACGAATTTTACTTCAAACTTTTACTTCAAATAATATTAAAATCGTAAATAAATTAAATTCTCGCTTGCGTAACTTTTAGTACATTTATTATATTATAATTTGACTAGTTTACGTATGACTATTAACAAAATATTTTTGAAGATTACAAATAAAAAAAATGCGTTAAAATAAAGTATCTATAATGAACATATTAAGAAACAAAAATACCAGTATATTTGCGCTAAAGAAAGTTCAATTAATAACAATAATTGATACAAATTAAATCTATATATATATTAATAATGAATGTTTGTGAGTTTGTTTGTGCTTTATAGACTCTGAAATGGTAGGAGATAGAGCATCGATGTCTTTAACAACTTTGTTCAGAATTATCTGGAAAAGGTTTTGGTACCAAAATTAAATCGATTGGACATATGCTTGATGAGTTGATGCGTAGCAACGCGAGTCGGGTACAGCTAGAGTATGATAAAAATAACATTATACTAGATACAGTCTAGCCATAATAAACATCCAGTAATGAAATAAGTAACTTACATATCAATAGACACTGGGTTACAATATTTTATAGTACCTCAATAAACAAAGCTCCAACACAAAATATAACTTGAATTAATTTTAAGTGCATACGACATATTTTAAATTCGACAAAACCATATAAGCATAAACCTACATTTTTAATACTACGCCAACGACAATCTTGACATTTCATTTAACAATTATCTACAATAACTACTTTACAAAAAGCTCATCCACTTAACAAATACATACTTAGAATATTTAGAAAGCTCCTTTGACTAGACATCGAAGTTCAGAATAATTTAAGCAGTGCCTAATTTAAAAACTTAACGTATTTTACATACTCTATTAACAGAAAATTTATTTGCAATCTATTCAAAATTATAATCTTAATATATCGCAATTCCAAGTTCTCTTTTCAAACAATACCTTTTTCAAATTAGGAACATTAAATACTTGACAAGTATAGTGTAATTCATCGAAAATAGAGACATTAAAAATATTAGAATTCGTGAAGTATTTATGTAAATTGAATAATATTCACATTATAATTTAAAAGCAATACATTCGTATCGTAACGTAAAATATAAAGTGCTTTAAAATATCATTAAACAACTTCATTCAACAACGAGTATTCAATAACATTGAAATTATTATTTAGTCAGTTAATCTTATATTAATTAATGTCATCGTAAAGGTCCAATTGATTTTTGTGCTGGCAAGCTATACGTATCATATAAATATGACCTCCAATATCTCAATACAAACTTTTATAGTGCTAAAGAAAGAAATTTAAAATGTTTGTATCATAAAATTACAAAACTTGATCCCAAACGGAATACCTTATTTTCTTTTAAAGTCGAGTAGGTTACATTCTACAGTAACTGTATACGCGTATACTTTTGGTACCGAATGTACGCTTAAGGCTCATTCACACAATGCCAGTTTGTTGTCTGTTGCATTCAAATATATTTAAGCAATAAATTGCTTCAATACTCTAAACAACACGTCACATTCTTCCTCTATTAGTAAGTATTCGTTTTAAAATTGCTCTTGATTTAAACAGGACGTACATTAATTTCCTGTGCGTTCAACACTTGAATGTAAATTTTCGAGCGAAAACATGTCCAATACTTGACGCAACACGAGATTTAATGTACAAATCCGTTTTTTCAACATAATGTATTATATCTCTCTGTTATCCATGGTATTTAACATTTTTGTACTGTAACTAAATTTATTTATTATTTTCTTTATAATTTTCATTCGGTTATAAACAAGAGTAGAAATTAAAAGTCAATTACTGCATTAAAATTATTGCATTAAATTATTGTTCTTGTACGTTCAATAAAATGTTATCGTGTAAATGAGACCTTAGGTTATATTATATATTATGAATTTCAACTCTGCTTTCTTTTATTGATTTCCTTTTTCCATGGTTTCCATCAAAATAAATTTCGTTCTTTAGCGTTCACAATATTATATTGGCGACACTACGGTCCACATAAACACGGTGAAGAAATCTGTTTTCCTCAATACATGACATGACTTCCACACCTACCTCACCTTCTATCCGGATACAGTTTTACAAATAACATTTTTATTTATTCACATTTCACGTTTTCTAGATACACATTGAATCTCCAACGAGTCTATTTATAATTCTCTATTCACTGCTGCGTTGCAGCTCATCACGACACCAACAGTCTGGGCAACGAGGCGTTGGAATTGATATTTTGGAGATGTACTCACGTGGGCCCAGCCGTGGTTTCGTGGTTCGACAGCTGGAGGGCAACGGGAGTTTCGGATGGAGTTTCGAGTTGAGTCGCGTCCGAGTCTGTGGCCCCTGGGGGTACGTCTGAGTCGGGGGGCTCCTCCGGGGGCGCAGCAGCCGGTCGAATGTTCTCGAGCCGCGGTCGCGGCGAATAGCGCGGCGTCAGCGCAATGCCTCCAACGACTGGGTGCGATTGGCGATTCCCGCCTGGAGGGCGTCGTGCATCAGGCGTTCGTTCTCTTGCCGCACTGGGGACAAACGGATCGGCTTAACCATTGATCAAGTCTACATTTTTTATTAATACCATAAGTTATTGTACAATTATGTTAAACCACATAGCCTACTGAACGCTGAATTAAGTGTCTCTGCTACCAAAATAAAAATGAAGCAACGGTTCAGATACCTTGGGTGGCACTCGGTTTGGTAGTTGGTGGTGTCACCCCATTGAAATTAAAAAGCAACACAATTGAATTCCGTTGTTTTATTTTAGTTTTTAATGTTTGTACATTGCTCATTGTTGAGTAACCGGGTGACTGTCACCCCAAAAAAGGTGAGACCCGGTGCGGCCCCCCGCTGAACCCCCCTTGCTACGCCACTGGACGGAGATTAAGTCAAAATAATGCACCGTTATGGGTAGGTTAAAAAATTTAACCATATCTTAAAGTTGAACCTAAATTTGGGGTTCAGAAGGCTATGCAGTGTGTGTACTAATAACAATGATATTAAACATGGATATGGTAAAAGCACCCCTAGTTTTTTCCCGACAAACTGCCTAAATTCTAAATTTAGCCGCCTCCCGATGGAATCAATGGAAGTATCACGTTTAATGTATCAAAACCAATTTAATTGCAATTCCAAAATTAATATATATATTTTGTTTCAATTTACCAAATCACGTAATTACACTGAGGACTATAAATACCACATGTAAATACATAAATATTTAAATTTCATGAATTACTGTATAATATAATTAAAATTGTTATAAATAGGTCAACCTTTAATTTATCAGATGTCACAGAGTAATCATTCAGAAATATAGAACAACCGTATGACATTTGACGTAAGTTTTACAAGATGGCGTCCCAAAGCTGATCAAAAACTAAAGGGGCAAGTGTATGGAGGTGACATATCTATGTTTATAATATCATTGTTGTATAGATACAATACAGTTAGCTGTTAGTTGACCATAATATAAGGATATGCCCTTATTTAGGAATAAGTGATTATTTTTGTATCATTTTGTTATTTGTAATAAAAACCCTTTATCAATTGTCAGTAAAACGAGGTTATTATTTCTGTATAATCTGTTGGTAGTATGAAAGTTATTAGTAACTTTAATAATATTATAAAGCTGTTAGTTTTTATACCAAATACAAAAAACTTGGAAGCCGCGTAAAAAGTGATAAAAAGTTAGTAATACACAAGATTTTAGATATTAAAAAAAAGCTTGCCTGAATTTTATTATTGTTTAGTTAAGTTTTTAGGTATTATACAAAAACACAGAGTCAAATCTCTGCGGGCACAATATACATTGGTTGAAAGGAACAAACCAAAAGTTGAGTAAAAACGGCGCACTCAGTCCTTAATGGCTTTGTATGTCGATCTTAGTGTAGAATCTCTACAACTTCTTTACTAAGGAACAAATCGTAAATTCGTATGACAATTGGTAACATTTCTTTTTATAATATATATAATATCTCTGGACAATTCACACATGGCCAATTGACCTCAAACTAAGCGTTACCTTGTACTATGGTGATCAGACAACTGATAAACA
>DWJZ01010304.1:0-10198 GCA_018249125.1 Asbolis capucinus
TTTTGTGAAGGCGTAAAAAGTAACAAAGAGATTTCGCATTTAAATTATTAGTCAGGATTAAGAGGCAGCCCTGGATTTTGATATTTTCGGGACGAGGTTCAAACTGAAAATGTTTTCCGCTCTGTATGGCTGAGGAGTTTCTTCCGTCATATCATCTCATTGAAGCATCTTTCCATAAGTGGTAGACCACAGAAATGACATACAAAAGTGTTTTTCAAATAGGTACAAGCATAATATTTTGAACTTCTCAAAAATGCCCTCGCTTCGTTTGGGACGAATTCGTTATTAAATTATTTTTTTATTGTGTTGTCTTGTACAAAGCCATTTTCTAGGATAAAACCTATTCTTTAATCATTTTTAATCTGCAATTATGCCAAGTATTGTCTAAATTTGTCCACTGATTTTCGTTTGAAGCTCGAACAGACAGGAAAAAAAAACAAAAAAAAAATGTTTTCGTCGCTATATCAATAACATTACAAGTTTTTAAATAGTGTACAGAATTTAACCTGTACAGTTTTATTATTAGTATAAATTTCAACTTCTATCATCAGTTCGGAATGTGTTTATTTGTTCATTTACATGCAGTTAAAATGTATTTAAATTCTAATGTTGAAAGATACTGACATAGATCGTATATTACAGGAAAAAATGAACGTTTCTCGAGTTCTCAGATTTAATTTATTAGACTAATGTTTTATATAAACATAAACATAAAACATTAATACATAAATAACATAAACAAATAAATAAATTATTCATTTGTAATATGTTGCCTCATATGACATTACGAGACTCCACATGTGGTGGAAAAATGAACTGTTGTGACCTTTTGTAATGTTCTAGGATTTTTCTGTGATTTTACTGCAGAAAGCCTAGTAGTTTGAATGTGTTTTGTTGGAGGTTCTGGGTTCGAATCCTGCTCGTAACTGTAATTTTCAAAGTTATGTGCGTATCAGTAGTTGATTATCAGTTGCGAAGAAAAACAACCTGCACTTCTGGGAGTTGTCCATGAAGTTTTTAAATGTGTGTGATGCCTACTAATCTGCAATTACTCGTTAAGTAGTAGCGTGAAACAAAAATCCATCCATCCATGTATCCAACCATCCATCCTGACAAACTTGTGCATTTATAAAATTAATAGCATTTGATAAAATTTTAGAAAATACTTAAAACTTTCAAGATTCGATTACGGGTCCCTAGATCGATGTTCGGACCAGTATCACCAGTTATTTAGTTTAATGCGCCCTCTATAATAGTTAACGTCAGCCATTGTATCAGCAGCTATCGATATGGCATTGTTTCCAGCACTAATCATGTTGGCTCGGCGCACCTACCGCGCTCTCTGTACGGTGACCACGAAATTGTGATAGTAGGGACATATTGTAAGACATGATGAAGATAAATTCTCATTCTTTTTTCAAATTTCGTAATTGAATATTCGTTGTTTTTTTTCAAGTTTTTTATCGAGTAGTGGGTCTGGGTTTGTCTAGTGGTTGACAGGCCGGTTGGTCTAGTGGTTAGTGAACCTGACTACTACATCAGTGGTCGTGGGTTCGATTCCCATCCAGGTCAAACTTTTCTGTGATGAGCAGGATTGTTTGTTCTGCGTGTCTGGGTATGTAATAGAAATATCTATTTAAGTATGTATTTAAAAATATATATGTATGTTTATCAGTCATCTGATCACCATAGCACAAGCTAACGCTTAGTTTGGGATCAGATGGCCGCGTATGAGTTGTCCAAAGATATTTATTATTATTAGTGGTTAGGAATCGATAAGCTAAAGGTAGGTAGATAAGTGTGAGGTTCGATTCTCTTAATAATATTATAAGCGCGACAGTAAATCTGTCTGTCTATATTTCAACGATAACTGTAACTTAAGAAAGAACATAGACCACTTTTTATACAAATTGGGGATGAACATTTGTTTGCATGAAAATCATAAAATATTATATTTTTGCATCGGATAAGACATAGCTAAAAATAATTCAGGCGTTTTTGAAATTTAGATCAGTGAGGGGATGAATAGACGAAGAATTTTTTATAGCCAAACTAAGGCCCGCCCGAGGCTTCGTTCTCGTGGTATATTGTGCCTGTGTTATTCAGAACTATCCCTGTGCCAAATTACATTCAAATCCATTCAGTACTTTTTGCGTGAAGGAGCAACAAACATCCATACATCGTCACAAACTATCCAATAATATGAGTAGGATTCAATCCGAATTTCTACTAAAAAGCTGGTAACACGAATATCGTTCGATTCATAAACATCGAAAGAGCCGGAACCACCGTTATGTCGCAAGTAACGTGCACCGAACAACTAAATCGAATTACTAACGATTATATCGACTCATACAATCCTATATAAATCCTGCCTTTACGCTTCCTTTATCGAACTCTGCTTTGTGCTTCACTTCGCAAGTTAGCAGAAAAAAGTAGTGTGACGTAGCTATAATACTTGGATATATGGTGTCCCGGATTTATTTGTAGATATTGATGTCCTATATAAAACTGTTGTGCTTTAATCTAATCACTTTCCTGTATTGTCAATAATTTCCGCAGTGTGACGGATACACAGATTTTTTGGTATTGTTTTTATACTGACGTTTTAACACATTAAGGAAGTTTTGATACTGACCCGTAACGTATTTAAAAATATTTTATACCTTATTTTGATTATGGATAGTGTAGGATACTATTGCTAGAAGAAAGAACAAAAATAGGCTTAAAATACCTATGAATAAATATGAATACGTGAACACTTTTAACCTTATTCGATTCAGAAGTGATACCCTAACCGTTTGAACGTTAGTCTCTCGAACGAGGTCCTGAGTTCAAATCCTGCACGCACAAATTTTCATAATTTATGTGCGTATTGCAAGTTTATTGTCACTTGCTTCGTTGAAGGAAAGCATCGTAAACCTGTATTTCTGAGAGTTCCTCATAAAGTTCTAAAAAGTTTGGGAAGTCTACTGAAGTTGGCCAACGTGATGGACTATGGCTTGGACCTCTCATATTCTGAGAGGAGACTCGAATCCAGTGGAACGATGAATGAATGAATGAATCCAGCTTCGACACGGCTTCGATCTTGATAATTCAATCTGCAGTTCTATGCCGGCTAGCAATCAAGCTGGGCTCTCTTTGCTACTTGTACTAGAATACAAGGCAGATAAACTATATATTTTCATATTTTAGGAAGTCTGTTACTTTTACATAAAGATTCAAAAACGTGCTCATAAACTTTAATAAGTAGCGAAATAAATAATAAAAGTATTATATTTTGCGATCAGGAAGCGCCAGGGTTACGTAGTGAAGCTAACTTTCCCAATCGTTTCATATCGATGTTTCGAATTTATCGAATACATACTTGGAATAGCGATCGCATTCGAATTAAATATTCAAATTACGATGTCAAATGCTCTCGGATTTTACATATCCAGTAGTCGGGTTTATGTTAGTTTATAGAATGATATGCAGGATTGGTTCGCAATATATCGCTAATGCAAGTAAGGGTCTTGTTTCGACTAGAAACGTCTTGAATTCTAACGGTAGTTTAATAATCTGATACGCTTTCGTGTTGAGTCACTCGGAGAAATTGATGTTGATTTTTATGATAACCTTCGATGTTCAATATTACTATGAAAAGGTTGCGATTCAAAGCGGTGTCACGGCTGTCCATACTGTCTCTATTATTCAATACTACTATAAGTCCCCTCCATAATTCGCATTGGAGCTGCGTGGTGGAGTATGCCTCAGGCCTCCTCAGCTATCGATGGGCTGAAGCCAATATTATAAAAGAGATTTGTAATTTTGTCTGTTTGAAAAAACTCCTGAAGCGATTTCTTTAACTCTTTCGCAGTTAGCATGCTTTCTCAGTTAACCCTGAGTTACGATACATTTACGGTGAGCGTATTTGCACTAAAATCTATGATATAAACAACCGTGCGACTCAAAAGCGCGGTCGGCTCCCTTCGCAGTTAAAAAATAAATATCTATACGTAACCGGGGGAACAGCTGACATAAAAAGCTATATACCTACTTCTATTAACGCTAAAAAGGTATTCTCGCTCTGTGTATATCTTTGCGTCTTTCTGTCTCTCTCTCTCGCTCTCAATCTCTTATCTCGCCAAATTAAATCCAATTAATCAATCTCCAGACCCGAGTTTAAAACACATCGATATTTAACATCTCGAACATCCATTTCCCGTCTCTATCAATTAAAAGGAATCGATTGTCCTGTACTATCTTAGAGCTTCTAATTTCCTGTATCGAAATTTAGTATAGTTCGTGCAGTGAAATAGCGTTACAGGATACGCCTGTACCACGGTGGTCCAACGGCAGTCGTTACCGCGTAATTGGCACCGCTTGTACAGCCAGACTGATTTCATTTGCTAGGGATTTTGCTTTGGACGTCCTATCGTTGGTGGAACGGTTTGCTTTTGCTTTAGGTATTATTTATTGTAATTTTTATGGAAGACTACTGATACTTTCCAGCTACTAAGTATATAATTTTAAAGTTATACTGCTTTCGGCGCGTTAATTATGAGAGTAAGTTAAGATGTGCGTACGCCGTCACAGAAAACAGACTTCCTGAAGTTAGTTAGTACATTTTTTTTCTATTATTCGTGTACTTTTTTCCATGCATGTTGCAGTAGTAGATAACATTTTTAGAATGATTTTTATCTTGTTACGCCAAAGTATAATTTCTTACGCGCACAAAAACATATATTTTTTTAATCGAAGACAGCATAAATTGTAATGGTGAAAGAATTTTGTAAGTTCAAATTATGAGTTTATTATTACTGACAGGCCGGTTGGTCTAGTAGTTAGTGAACCTGACTGCTACACCGAAGGTCGTGGCTTCGATTACCAACCAGGTCAGACTTTTCTGTGATGAGCTGAAATATTTGTTCTGTGTCTGGGTGTAAATATCTATATAAGTATGTATTTAAAAATATATACGTATGTTTATCAGTTGTCTGATCACCATAGTACAAGCTAACGCTTAGTTTGGGATCAGATGGCTGTGTGTGAGTTGTCCAAAGATATTTATTTATTATTACAAAAATAAAAAAAAATCTCCGCTTAATAACGTTACTGTAGATAAAGCTGTTGAGCCGCACGGCTATAGACGCTTTAAAGCCTTTTTAACTACCAAAACTAAAATAAATCCACAGAATAAACACGAAAAAACACAAGAATGTAGTATAAATATCTCAGTCCAGTTAATACGTCTCTACCACGAGTTATCCAGTTCCGTTTGGTCGCGTGTGTCTAATAGGCGTAAGAAAAAGCTTGATTACTGATGTCGAGTTCAACTGCGACACCTGGCGGTTATTGGACATACTCATACATGCCAATGGAAATAGGTGGAAGTATGCAATTTTGACCAAACTCTCTAAAACATCTAGAACAGAGTTTCTCAATCTTTTTGGAGTCGCGCCTCGCTTACGAGTTGCGAAAAATGCCTCCCCTAATAAAATACAGGTAATTGATGAGTGTTTGGTTCGACTGACACAACATAATAGTTTTTATTATGTCAACGTAATTAATACCTATATAAACATTTACTAAGTACAAAACAATTAAAATCTATGAAGTAATGGGAAATCTTTTGATTTTTTTCATCTTTCATTAAATTTCCATTTCCATTAAAACCGGCACCAAGCCCCAAGAGAGGCGCGCCCCAATGGTTGAGAAACCCTGATCTAGAATTATACACACACCATCAAGTGGGATAGTAGTCACGCATTAACTTATAGTATATAAAAAAAATACGAACAATGTCTACCAATGGGAGTTCTTTCCATTAATAACTATAAAATATTAGTTTCCATTAATAACTATGAGGCAGTAAATCAAAAGTTTAAGATTTTTAAACAAATCATTTGAAGAAACAAAATTTTATAACTGTATTGTTAACCATTGAGGAGTTCCCTTGTCTGGAGTCAATCCTGAACGTAGTATCAGGTCATGCTGATCATAAAAATGCATTGTCATCCGATCGGAAGGAATACAAAATTTCAACTCCACAGTGTAAGAGGAAGTGGGTCTAATTAAGCTTACAAGATATGACCCGATCAACTTAACAAACAAACATACTTACATACACTGCAAACATATACTGCAAGTTAAATAAAAGCTGATAAAAAATTAAAGTGATGTTTTAATACCTGACGTTTTTATCGATAAAGCATCAATCTATATTATATCGATAATTTTATTGTTTTATTTTTCCTCAAATTTCGTTTGCTTTCGCCTACTTTGTTACGAGAACACTCAATGTAAATTATATATAGTGATGTTATATAAAAAGTGATGTAAAAATATCAATCACTACAAACTTCCTTGTACCATGTCAAATTTGAACTTGATAAAAATATATTGTTATTTCACACTATCACGTGCCAATTTCAACAAACAGATATAGTATAACTGCTAATGTTTTTGCACTGTCAAAATCTCATACAATAGTTTAATAACCTCTGAAACTGACCGTGTCCGATTTCATCTGAACCGTAGAACATCGATTTTATCGCTATGACCACTGCTTTGGTTACCCACAACCTGTCGCATCGAAGTAAAACTGATTAGAAAAAAAACTAATTTTGATTTAAAAAAAAATACTGTTTTTCGTATCCTAATTTTACGGGTGAGTCAGATGAGACATTTTTTGTGTTCGATTATTTTTAAATTTGGAATCGATTTTTTAAACTTCGTGTTTCGGTTCAGTGGTGATGTGCGCGACGGAATTCGATTGAACTTGGACCGAATTCAATGTAAGTATATAGTTAGTTTTTGTTTATATTGTTTTTCATGAATTTCGTACACTAGTGTTTGCATCTTAGAAGCTTCATTATTGATTGTTACTATCTCAAAAACTTATCTTATTTCCAAATTCTATTTATACTTTAATAAAATAAAACTATGCACATCCAAAATTGTGAACACTATAAATATTTTGGTATTGTGTTTTTTTTTTTAATGGAAAATTATAATTTAAGGTCTAAATCGTGTAAAAAATATATAAAGTTGTTTTTAAGTCAAAAAAATCCAGTTTTATTTCTTAGACAGACATCGATATTCAAAATTAATTTCATCTACAGTTCCCGAGTTTATTCTTTATTAGTGAAATAAATATGAATTTTAAACTTGATTAAAACACCAAGAATCAAATATTTTTTTTTAAAACATCGACATAGTGATGACAATATAATTTGTCTTCCATAGGGATGTGCGATGTAATATCGTAAGACTGATCGATGCTGGCTCCGTTGGCGCGACGTGATCCTGACGCAGAGGCTGTAGTGTGGCCGGCATGGTGCTACTCAGGTATACTCCTACAGCATTCAGGATATCTTATCAATAACAGTACAGCATATACCTATATAAACTATCGCATATATAATATTAGAATTTATTTACGACAAATATAACATTGAATTTGTAAATATTTGATGTATCCGATCTTTAAAAAACCGTTAGCACTTATACCTATTTTGATACGTTCGTTTTTTAAACAGTCGTGTGCTATGGTACTAACTTTTGGTACTAAGTTCCAAAAGGTCACTAAAAATTAACTACTAAGTTGATAAATAGCGTTATCTGAAATCGAATTAGGTTTAAAACAGAAAATATAGTCTGTAGACAACGTAGCACGCAAACGGAAAAACGCGGTATCGTTGATCTGTCCACGCAGTGGGTGGCGCGCAGGTGCACATTTCCATATATTTCTTACGACTCGGCTACCGTCGGCTTTTTTCGGCTGTTTTCGGTTCCGCCGCTACTGGATACTTATAGGCGATGAAATGAAATACATGATCTTAATGGTTCATTAATACAATGAATAAATAATGATGTTTTGGTTAGAATTAACATATTATATTTGGTATGGAATTTACGGAAGATTTATTGTTTTTATTACTATTATATGGAAATAATAAAAAAATTGACTTTCCCGTTGTACAGTATATTTTAAAAATTGTCGTTTATAATTGTATCGATTTTTTTCAAGCAGTTTTTTATACTTGTATCCACCCCTTCGTGGTTAACACACCACCCATAGAAACGTCGCGTTTCGTCTAGTCCTTTATCATTCGTATCATGAAGGAGCGTAATAAGTTGCCCGCGTCGGTATTCCCGTTTGATTATAACGTAAACGTAAGTCAAAGTGAATAAGGCTTTTATTAAATTCGTGCGCATTACTATCCAAGACTACGTCACGGTTTGGTAGTCAGGCGTCAACTTATTGAATATAAAAATATAAAATACCCTCATGTGTAGAGTACCTACACAGTTGGTAGCGGCAATTATCGTCCAGGTGGCAGCTCGCCCAGTTAGCCATTACGACCGGAATGTGACTTTCGGTTCACATATAAGTAAATTGAACAATTCGATCACTTTCTCTAGTATAATTGTTGCAATCATCATTACTTGCGGAATTGTTTTAAGCCTAACTTGTTTGTACTCTTGGCACTCACGCGTTTCGACTCGTCTTTTATCGCCTGTACAGCGAACGTATGGAATAAGTTGCGGTCGGTGTTTCAGTTCGATTACCATGTAAATGTCTTTAAGTCAAGAGGGAATTGTTTACTACTAATTTAGTGTGCTTTACCATCAAAGACTTCATCGCCACTTACCATCAGGTGGGGTCGCAGTCAAGCGCTAATTTATTTATGGTAAAAGCAAATGTTTGATTTTAGTACAGTTTTGAGACCTTTTATATAAAGACTAGGTTACTTATTGAAGGCGTTTTTGGGCATCTCCTTATTACTGAGAAAGCCTAGACCATCTGCACTGCTCCAGCCAGCTGATTCAAATGAAACGTGGGTGTATGTATAAAACAGTAAAAAGTAACTCAAGTACCAAAGACCATTTTTAATTCTTTGTCAATAAATAAATAAATATCTTTGTACAACTCACACACGGCCATCTGACCCCAAACTAAGAGCCAGCTTGTACTATGGTAATCAGACAACAGATAAACATACATGTATATTTTTAAATACATACTTATACCCAGACACACAGAATCATTGCTGCTCATCACAGAAAAGTTTGACCTGGGTGGGAATCGAACTCACGACCTTCTGTGTAGCATTCAGGTTCACTAACCACTAGACTAACCGGCCTGTCAAATTAAAAAAAATACTTCCCCATCTAATCTAAATACATTTTCTTGAGCCAGTTACAATGTCGCGTCCAGAAACGTCAATATATTTATAGTCGGCCGTCCAGTCTTGCATTCCTCCTAAGTAACCAGTCAAGTTAACAGCGGGCTCGGTCGGTAGTAGAATGGTTGACCACTAACGGCAAATGTACATGAGAAAGAAAGAAAGAAACATTTATTTATATAATTAGTCTTCGTGTTTCAGAGGGTGCGTATAGCCTTCCATGTTCTAGGAGTGCTTCAGGCCTCCTCAGTCCGGGAACTCCCGAAATTTGAGTTGGCCACTAATCCATCAATCAACACTGGAGCAGCGTAAAAGAGCCTAGCCTCTAGGCCTTAGTCAGGGAAGACCCGTGGTCAGTATTGGGCCAGTATGGGCTTGACGCCAGCACAGTATCTTATAAAACTGACCACGTCTGTACAATCTAAAATATTTGACACCTGTCCGTGTTTATATCTCCTGACAATTCTAATAGTCCTCGTCCAGTGTTCGGTACTGGCGATATATTATGGTAAT
The DNA here is from genome assembly GCA_018249125.1 of Asbolis capucinus. Taxonomy (NCBI): domain Eukaryota; kingdom Metazoa; phylum Arthropoda; class Insecta; order Lepidoptera; family Hesperiidae; genus Asbolis; species Asbolis capucinus. Next base: position 9,687 of record DWJZ01010304.1, read on the forward strand.
TCACAAATGTTTTATGTTTCAATTAATGTGTGTCCGAGTGACATTTATATCATTAAACTTGTTAGAATTAATTTAAATGATGCAATTCTTTATACTACTTGAATGTTATTAAAGCGCTCATAGCCTTGCTTGCGGTGAAGTAATCGACTAAGTTGAGCAATAGAAGACGTGAAAAGATTACTACTAATGGCAAAAAAATCTTGAGGACTTCCGTGCTTCGGAAGGCACGTTTACAGAGAAGGTATCATAAAAAAAAATCCAACCAGATGGGATTAAAGAAAATTTAAATTTATTGAATAAAATTACTCCGAGACTCACTAACATAAAAAGGTGCACCAAAATAATTTTTAGACCTGCGTAGAATAATGAAACTTACCATTACGTCTCATGTAATTAGTTTTAATGTTATCTATGTAGTGTATTAATAGTGTAGTGTGTAGTGAATTAGTGTATGTAATTAAATGATAAGTATAAGTTTAAAAAAAAGTCCTAAATATTAAATAAAATATCTT
>DWJZ01010305.1:0-10197 GCA_018249125.1 Asbolis capucinus
CATTCCTTATCTGTGCGATAGTAAAAGGCAACACTGATGTTGATATTATAATATATAATGTAGACGTATTTCAGTGAGTGCGTCACGTCGTCCGCCCTTTGTTGGTCTCTCACACACTCCCGGACAGTGCGCGGCCACTGCTACGGCGCACGTGACCCGGTTACCCCCGAGAGTTGTACAATAACAGCGAACATGTTGTCATTGTTATTCAACAATTGTGTTGTGTGTGGTTAGTAATATTTATTTTATAACTGAAAGAAAAACAGGCACAAAAACCGTCCTTGGTACGCCTGAGGTTAAAGCGTATTTGTCCGCGGCTGCTTCAATAATTAATCATTTCCTTAGTTTCTTTGATCTTCCGCGTTGACCTTGCACATATTTTAAGACGCGTCACTTTCTTCTGGACCGCCCGCGAGTTAGTGCAGCGTTGCTCGTGTCCGTGACTGGAGGTGATCTAGTATCATCAGGTCTATTCGTTTGCTTGCGTTGGACATAAAACACACTCTGGCATAGACATGATGCACACAAAGACAAAACTGTATGCTAATTGTAGGCGAGAGAATGTACCATGAATGTGTAATGCAAACTTGGCGATAAAATCCTTCCTGCGGCGTTAATAGTGATGTGCCGTGGAGAGCTACTTGCTGTGTCTTGGTATCTGAGGGACAGATATAGTTAATTCTCTTACACTTTATAGTTAGTTATGTATTGATGGAGGTTAGTTATTAATTTGGTACGATTTATTAAATTTAGTAGGTAAAATGTTTTTTGTATTTTTAATACAGAGTAAAGTTACATTATAATAATTTTCATCATTAAAAAACCGACTTCAAATGCCTCCAACAAGTAATACAATAAAGGATAACTCAAAAACTGCTCGTCAGATGTCGCTCAAAATTTCATGGAAGTATACGTCAAGTACTGGCTTTTGAATAAATACTTAATAAAAACAATTAACAAACGCACTAGTCACCCCTACAATTTTTTAAAGTTTCCCTCAATTAGTTCAGTTAAAAATGGTAATAAAATAAACAGTTCAATTAATTTGTATAAGTTAATATTATTTGCAATGCAAAGAAACGCTTGTATTCATTATCTCAAATTTTTCAATTTTCAATTTCAGATATATTTTTTTAAATATACGAAACATAAATATAAAACAATAAGCATTGTTTATCACTAATTCCGGAACATAAACATAATATCCGAAGCAACCCTCGGATACAATGTTTAACACGTCACTACATCTCTAATGATAATGAGAGAATCTGTCATCGTCGATTGCCACGGACTTCCTGATATTGACGAGGCCTTCCACTTCTCCGGTACTTGAATTAACATTTTTATGGTTCAATAGCAAATGATAGAAACCCTTGCCGTCGTTAGACACCCGCCAGCACCCGCCAGCACCCGCCAGCACCCGCCAGCACCCGCCAGCCCGAGCGCTATCAGAACCCTTGTCGCTGATTTAACATTAAACTTCATCAAATTGGGCACGTTAAGGAAGATTTATGTTTTTACTTTACCCAACAGCTATGAACGGTAAACAACGACGTTGTTAAACTGTTTTTAGCTTTAATTGAACATTCAGTTTTGTCAAGGAGAAAGAGTTTATCTTTTTGTATCAGAGATAAGTTCAGAGTGAGTAGAGTGGAATAAAAAGAGTATCCTGAAAATGTGATAAACGTATGTATCGTCTGGCAAGTACGCACTTATTACATCTGAGACTTGTGAATTGTATTTGGTCGGAAGGCTGTTGGTGCATGTGTTTGCAATGACACGACCCGCGGACCGGAATTATAACTTCCTTTTTTGAGGTTGGCTATTAAAATTAATCAAAATAATAAAATATTATAAACTAATTTCCGCCCGCAGCTTCACTTGCGTGGTAAGTGTGTTGATAAAACGGAGCCTGTGTGTTATTCCAGACTGTAATCTATCTCTGGGTCAAATTTCATACAGATAGATTTGTGTGAAGAAGTAACAAACATCCATACATTATGATAGACTATCTACTAGCATTTATAATACTTATTAGTATGATAAATGTCCTTGGCCAACTCACACACGGCGACCTGATACTAACGTCAGACAACAACAACAATACACACAGACACGCAGAACCAATAAACCTGTTCATCGCATAAAAATGTCATGTTCGGGAATCGAACCTCCGACTTAGCAGTCAGGCTTAAATAAGTCAGGCCAGCAGACCAATAAGTCTGTCCAATTATTTTGGTGTAAGGATTAATTGTGGTGTTTTATATGCTACACAAATGATACTACTGTTAAGTTTGGGGTTAAAGGAAACAAAATATTAAAATAATCAAATTAACTTTACGGAGTAGGTAAGTACAGCAGTTTTAAATAAAATACTTGAAGTACCAAAGAAATACTTACAAGGCAAACGTACCAGACAAACTGACAGTTTTACTGACAAACTTTATATTTAACTAGTTTCCGCCTGCGGATTTGCCCCCGTGCCGTGGTACGTCGGTAAAATGTAGCTGATGTGTTACTGCAAACTATAATCTAATAACTCTGCTAAATTTAATCTAGATCGGTCAGTAGTTTTGCGTGAAGGAGGGAACTTGGATGTAAGGGGTATACATCCATCCTCAGACGCTTTCCCATTCATAATACTAGTAGGATAACTCCTCGTTGGGAATCGAATTAAATTGGCTCAAACCTTAATAACCCAGTACTGAGTCAAGTACGAATAATTCTAAACCGGGGATTTGTATTATTCGAAGCTCTTCTTCCTGGCTTAACGACTGATGTTTAAGAATAATCGTAAATAACTATACGTGCCCCCCGAAGCACCAAACTATCACGAAATTTGTTGCCACTAAACCACACGTCCTCGTGTCGACCGCGCCTGCTTTACTCGACTTGCCCGAACATTACCACCGCCGCGACCCGTGGTACGCTTCGCCAATTCTGACAACATTAATACATTTTGTTCCAAAACATAGGAAAAGCCAAGAGCAAAGTTTTGAATTCACTGAATAATTTAAAAATGCGTACTTCATTATTGACATCAAACAAGTTCTGCGGGTTGTTTACAGTACGGTGGACCCGGAGGTAAGAAGACTTGAATAGACACAAAAAGATAAGAACTTGAAAAACACCGCTCTCTATGAAGATCATTCCAATAGCTACTTCACAGTTATAAAATATATTACAGGCAATTGAGCGCCTCGCGAACCTCAACTTTGGGAGGTTCATTGAATCTAAGGCGGACACAGAAAAGGAAACTTGAGGGTACTTGCTAAAATTCCGCGTTACCTTATACCGAGGCAACTTTAAGTTTGTACAAAGCTCAGAGTCGTTCATGAGTGGAGTTATCACAATCTCATCTATCAGCCTTAGACTAGTCGGAGAGGCATGTTAAGAGGCTTATTGGTGACCAAGTCTAGTTATTTTATCTGCAAAGCCCCAAGCACAGTCACAGGGTATCCTTCCTTTCGTTCTGTTAAGGGGTGTGCGCTGAAATTGTTTTAAGTTATTCTTCCATCGCCCTTCGTCCTTGTTTTTCATTGGGCGTATTACAAGGAAAGCCGGTGTTTTCGTCTTCGTGTAATGTGGGAGTGTTCTTCATGAGAAGAGTTAATAGGTCTTTACTTAGTTCCACGTTCAAGAGATTCTACAGATCTAAGACATCATAGCCACTCACCATCAAGTGGTATGGTCAAGGAATAAAATTCTAAAGTTTATACGAGATTGGCCTGTGAACTTATTCAAAAAATGTAAAAGCTTAACTCATAGGCAAGAGATATTATAGTATAATCGAGTATCTAAATGACAAGGATGCATGGAAATGATCCGCTCTGCTCCCAGTTCCTATCGGGCGTGTAAAAACTTTTGTAATATATTTATATTTTGTTGTTAACAAGAGTACCGGAAGTTTTTGACCGCCGGCTTTTTTTTCTTCCGGCCTATTAATTTTATAGTTCATGTAGGAACTTTTTATTATTAAATTTTAAATTTCGTTTTATGAGATTTTTGTTCCTAAGAATGCATTGCATTTAAATTAAAAATATACTTGAGGTAAAAATAGTTTCTCCTTCGCCTCTCTTAACTCTGCACATTGTCTGATTGTTTTCTCACTACATACTTTAGCATATTTTAAAGAAGTTATAGTAGGCTATGACGTCACTAGACTACAAGGCCGACGTTGCATCGATTCTAAGACGTGAGCTGCAGCACAGTGTGGGATGTTGGAAGAGATGATGAGGATATATCGATACTAACAGTTCCACTACTAACATAATATCGAAACTTTAATATAATATTAGGATACAAAGCGGCTTATGGATTATTGACATTAAGGTTAGTAGCTCCTGTTGGATAAATTCTTGAGAACGCTCCTGTGTGCTGGGTTCGGTTAAACTGGTCTGGTAACACAACTTGTGGGAATCGAAATGGGACAACGTCGTTTCTGAGGCAGGGACAGTACACGCGCGTGCGTGCGCTTATAATATAAATAATAATGTTTTTTATGATACTTATGTCCAAATAATTTAAATTTTAATTCAGGACAATAAACGTCTGCACTGTTTCTCGCACCGATTTGTAATACTAACTAACATACAAACGGTATATGTAAAAAATGCACATACATAGAATAAATAGCACGTGTGGAGTTACTGCTAGGGGTTATTGCTATTAAACTGTGTCAGGCGCTAGTTGACTTTGATCATTAACAATTATAATGTCTTATAACTTAATGACAATAATGATTGAAGTAAAATTAAACAGTACAACACTAACTAAGGTATTCGATCGCTGGGTTGGACGCAGGGAATATATTGTAGAAGACGCTGTTGTGTGAACTGTATCCGCTTCCTATTCCTATATAGTGTAGTCGCCTTTACAGTACTCTCCACCGTGACCACCTACATGAACTAAACACTTACACGTCATAGGTGAGGTCCAAAGCTAACACAATATAAAACATAAATAAAATTCTGCAATAACAACAAGCCCAATACAGAGGTAGACGGTATTTCAAAATATTCTTATCTGTACAATGTTTGTAGGCGAAATTTCCGTAAAAAAAAATTATTTGTTTAAAATGATTTCGTTAAAGATGAAAAAACATACTTTATGTTATTTAGCAGAATTTTAAACGAATATTATGTATTCAGTAGTTTAGTGACTAAAATGCTAAATAAAGTAAAATTTGCACTTGGATAAAATATAAATGACTATAAGACAACCGACTAGACAGGTCTGTGAAGCTGAAACATGATGGAAATTTGAAAGTGTTTAAATATTAATTTAATTTGTGGCTCCCGAGACACGGCCAACGCCACAACATTATTTCAGTTAAGTATTTGTACTGCGGAGCAGTTACACTTTGTATGAGTTTGTTTCCCAAGCAGAATTTAAACTGTTTAATAACTTCATAGCTCCAAAAGTTAAATTAAAGCTTAATGTGTTTTTTTTTCTCAGTTATTCCGCTGTGTAAATACAGTGGTAAAATCATGTATTACATATCTATCAAATCTGACACATAAATCGGAATTGAATCCAGGATTCCTTACTCGCAAACAGGCTCTAGAGCCGGCAGATTCATCATTTGCGAGTCCAATTGAATACGAAAAAGTTCTTTACTTTTTGCTAATTAGTGTTGCCTTTTACATCATGAACGGTACTTTGATGTACTGGAACCAGTTCCCGGAACGAAGTTCTTTCAGAAACCGCATGTTTTATGTTCCTAAACACATTCGTTCCAGGGGTATGTTTCGTTGGTTTGTTTTGTAATTAGAGGCACCAGTTTTTTGTTCTAATAAAAGGATGCCGTAAAATTCTGGTGAGTTCCACCTCATAACAAACTGACTGCGGATCTCTTTCGTTTGAGCATGCTGTATTGGGGAGTTCGTTACTGTAAGCTCGTTACTGCAGTTCAGGCTGGGGTGTGTGACAGTCGTGCTTCTCCTAAAGCTGGAGCTCATGTGCCTTTTTCAAACTGTAACGAGTACGACTATCGTTATTTACACCAATTTTTCGACTACATCATGAGTAATTCTTGTACAGTAGTGGGTCACTAATGGTTGAAACTACAAATAATACTTAGAAATCAGGTGCGGACTATCTGGCTAATAGCTTCATAAAACAAATTATTTCTAGAAAAAAATATGAAAACCATTTAAATTTGTACTGAATTGTTTTCTATTTGATTCCAATTCTGAATATCTGAGCCCCTTATTCGTCTAACAAACAGTTATGATAAATGATTCTAATGCTACGTGCACCTGAATATTTGAACACAGCAGACATTAGTGCGAGCGTTTGCGCCATTAAATTATACAACGGCGTCCGAGTACATCGATCGGAGACGATAATTGTTACGTGTCGAATTTATGACCGCTGCGTACTATCATAAAATTGTTTTATAACACTACATACAAAAATACTGCAGTGTTTTAGGGTTAAATGACAAACAAGAGAAGCATTTTAAGATTCTCATTTTGCTCCAATGCTGATGTAGCGTCAGGTAAATAAAAATGCCTGTTAAAGTTTTACTTAAATTTTGTGTTGCGATGTTACTATTTGTAAGGTGTGGCAACGTGTGCGTTCGAGAAGAGAATGAAAGATCATTCGTGACAATATGTTCTCCACTGACCCTTCCACTAATCCGTACGTAACATCAACAACCTAATGTCGTTGCAGCCAGCTGAAGTTGGTATTACCATTTATATAAACTGCGCTGCAATGTAACTTTATCTTTATATGATTGGAATATAGTTGACATGTTGACATTGACGAGCTTTATAATTTCCTTTTAAAATATTACTTCGCTTCTAGCTCAAATAGTGCATTAACGTTACGCTGCATAGAATGGAAAATGATTCCAGTCCTCTCCCCACTTTGGAGCAATGTGGGAAGCAAACATTACTTGCTGGAAAATGCATTTTGCCTCGTGACAGGTAACCAACTTCTTACATAAGAGGAGTCGTTAACTATTTTAACAGAAATAAAAAGTATTTTGAATTCGCGTCTGCTTAATGTGCTTTCTTCGGATCTACACCCTGAAGCTATAAAGTACTCCGCCGCAGTTTGTTATGTCGACACCGCTACAATATTTGCCCACGGCCACTCTACGGATCAATGTTTGCATCTTACTCTGTGCAAACATCTATTAGACAGCATGGTTAATTCATTTTGGAAAAAATGGCGCTTAGAGTATTGATATACGCTCCAAGTCAGGCAGAAATGGATTAAGCTTGAGGCGTCGGTAACCGTAGCTACTGTTGTGCTGACTGCACAGGACGAATCAACTCCATTTTATTGGCCTATCGGAGTAGTGACTGAGGCATTTAAACTTAAAGACAACGTTGTTCGAGTCGCTCTCGTAAAAAAAAGATTATTACAAACGTTGTGTTCCTTAAGTATCCAAATATCCAGTACCAACGCAATAATATTATTAACACCACAATCAACATTTCTTTAAGTTCCTAGTGTATACTTCATTTAATTCTGCATTTTCCGCATATACTGTAGTACTGTTTTGCGACCTTTCAAGGCGGGGTGCGTGATAAGGCATGAACGCGTAATATTTCTTGTTTAGTAATATTTACCTTTCTATACTAATATTATAAAGAGGAAAGATTTAATTGTTTGTTTGTTTGAATCGAATAGGCTCTGAACCTACTGGACCGATTTAAAAAATCTTTTAGCATTAGAATCCTACATCATCCTTGATGAACATAGGCTATATTTAATACGAGAAAAAATGGAAATCCGCGTGAAAATTTCGATAATGTAACCCAACGTGTGAAAAAAAATACTTATATCGAGTACGCTGCGGTAATTATTGGCAACTGAGCAACGTGATGTGCTGCAGTTTTGTAGAGGACATCCTTATCTACAGATAAGTCCGCGACACCATATGTCTTACTGTTATAGTAATGTCACAGTAACTACTTCTTGTGGTAACTGGTACTTGCGAAGCGTAGCGAGGGCAATTTCTACCAAAGTATATTTTGGTAGGGTCCCCCGCGCAAGGGAAATGGTGATATTTTATATCTCGTCTACCCCATCGTCTGGGGAACATTGGATTGGTATTTCGTGTACGGGACTGGTAAGGATTATTGTAATACTATCGTAAATAAATACGTTCTAAAACGTTCATTATTTTTTTTACATAATCCGCGTTAATTAGGTACATATTTGTTACAATACACATGCGTAGTATCAAAGGTTAAAATTTATGAAATGATAAAATAATGACAAAATTTAATTTCGCTCAGTATATAACTTCAACGTAAATATTTTAAACTACGTCATTTATTTAAACTTGAGTTAACCCAAAAAGTCGCAATTACAAAGTTTTTCGTAGAGTTTTCCCCGGTCGAGGGAAATCACCAAAATAATTATATTGAAGTCCTTTGGACCTTCACCTACAGAATTACTAACTTTAGATGCGTATACAGTCACTGGATTAAATATTTTACAGTTTAGTTTTAAATTGTTATTCTGAACTTTTTCATCAGAAATAGGCTTAAAGCGTGTTTTTTATAGTTCACAAAGTTTTCTTTTGTATTGAGAATCTGTATTTGGATGTATAGGGTCCACGGCGCTCGATCATAACTTTTGGACACAGACATTCAGCTTTCAATTCGATATATTTTGTACATGCTATTATTGAAGCTTTTGAAAAATTGCATAATTTTTACTTTTCAGTGCACGGAAGCAGTGTTTCATTGACCTCTGTACACAGTACCTTACACATAGCCATCGATATTAAGAGTCGATTTAAGTAACCATTAAAGACTACGAGTGAGGCATTAAGACGTCGTATTACCCTGTTACTGCATGACAGGGTGCACACACATGTATACATGGAACACACACAGGTATCCGGGCACCGACGGCTCGCACATCATTGCACGCAGCCGAGCACGAAGCACGTCGTTAGGCATCGCTCGTTAAAAATAAAATTATACAATAAACTTCGCCTCGCTTCTGCGTTATTCATTTCTGTGAACGTCACGTTTGACGGAAACTGTTATACAACGGATCTCAATATTATATTAAAAGATGTGCTAAGGAGGTTTTTCCCCCCCTCTCCACGCTGAAGCACGTTCCAGACATGTTGGTAAACTTAAATTAAGAAACTGTGGCACTCCCAGAGTGCCGACACAAGTGAAATCTTCAACTTAATCATCAGGAAATATTATAATGTGCCGGAACTTCTTGTGTGAATATTTATCCCAATAGATATCTAACCCTACAAAATTTTTACATTTGTAATATTAGTAAAATAAAGTAATTAAAATATTGAACATAAACCAACCTCCTCCACAAACCCACTCGGAGACCCGTGCTCCGCACTGGGCCACTGGTTGAACATCACCGAGCAGGCCCCAGCCGCACGTGTTAATGAAACTGCCGGCTCGAGGACGAGGACCACCAGTACCACCAGGTGTTGACCGTGTAAGCCTATTAGCTGGCCAAACGCATATTGACTCTGTATAATTAGCATGTCCGCTGTGTGTGACGGCCGGCTAGTAAGTCGACAGGTTTCCAATCGCTGTTCACTGCTGGTCCCTGTTCAGAGCAGTTCCATTAAAGAGTTATTGCTTGTTATCGGAGAATATAAAGCTGGCCGTTCTGACAAAAATATTATTGTCTATCTTCAACTATAGTATGAGAAATTATTTATATCTGTGGGTGTGTAATGGTTTTCAGGAAACCATATTATTAAATACTATGTAAATTTCATTTTCCAAAAGTTTGTTTTCTAACAAATACAAATTCATTTAACTTTGGTAAATATTAACAAGGTAAATGTAATGACACTACTTTAATATTTCTTAACAAAATAAATATTTTTTCAATGTTTATTGTTTTAGCTATGGCAGTGTCGTAGTGTCGTAGTCTCGTAGTGTCGTAGTGTCGTAGTGTAGGTGCCAGTTGAATTTAATTATGTTTTGCCCTAAATGGCCACCAAGTAAGGCTCGGCTTACCATGTATTCGCAGGTAAACAAAGAGAGCCTTTTTTTTTTGTTATCGAGGGGGAAACCTTCAAAAGGGGAGAAGTACCGGGGTATGTGGGATTCTTACCCACTAAAACTCCCCCGGCGGCCTGCCTCAGCGCTTTGTGAGGACACCGGGATCTCACAAGGAACGCGACCGGAGTCCTCGGCGCGGTGCCCTGTTCGGGCTCAACCCTGAGTATTTCTACTC
>DWJZ01010306.1:0-10196 GCA_018249125.1 Asbolis capucinus
GTCACTTATAATTGTACTGGCACTCAGCTATACTATAATTGTAATTTTTCTTTTATATATGTAACAGTGTACAGTATATTGGTGACCTTATGAATAAATAAATAAATAAATAAGTGACCTTTTGATTCCTAAGACGAAATAAATGCATTTCATTTCAATACGGAATGTATTTTATTTCATTTCCACATCATTATTAAAATTACTCACAACCTGTGAAACCAGCTCATGTTAGGTTGGGGATGTGTTCTTGAGTTGTTGTGTTCCCAGGATCGGTTCCTGTTATCGTCATAGGATATATCAATACAAGCTAGAAACGTTACAATGTTGGAATTATTATTATAATTTATGTCTGATATTTTAACAACCTTCGTCCGCCTGAAGGTGATAAAAAGTAACTTAAGAGTTACTCCAGAGTATAATCTATCTCTGTGCCAAGTTTCATCCTGATCGGTATAGTAATTTTAGCGTAACAAACATCCATCTATTTTCGTAAACAATAGCATTAATAATATTAGTAGGACGTATAGCTCCCCAAAGACACAGCCAATCAGTTTTCCAACAAAACACCATAAAATAAAAGTAGTTAATAAAACCATACAATAAGTCAACAATAAACGGTTTGCCACAACTAATAATTAAGTTTGAGAAAATTTTATTTGATATTTTACTACACGGCTCAGATATTATAAAATGTTGTTCTATTTCGTCTGGTGGAGAAGTGATTGAGAGAAGAGTTCCGTAGTAACAAAAGGGAACGTAGCTTGATATAGCCTGCAACTCATACACGACTAGAAACTGCCTTTGCTTCGCGGTGAGACGCTACCAGAAAAATTAGTTATTGTGACATAACTGTGTTAGGTGTCGCGGACTTATTTGTAGATATTGATGTCCTGTGTAAAACTGTATTACATCACTTTGCTCTATTGTTAAAAATTCCGTAGCGTACACGATATAAGGATTTCTTTTGGTATTTTTTCACACTATTGGTTACTTTATCGAAAATTTCATATGGACCCCTAACTTCTTTGAAAATATTTTATAGCCTATGTTCTTAAAGGACAATGTAGGACTGTAATGGTAAAATTTAATTTTGAATTAACCCAGTTTGTTTCGCCTATTCTCCACAGATTAACAAATCTTTTTTATTTATAATATTAGTATTTTAGACTAGTTTCCATACCCGGCTTCGCTCGTTATATTGACAAAAGCTAACCACTACAAACCGTTTTATGGTGCAATCTAATTTGTGATAAATAATTCTTCATTTAAATGTACTCATGTGTTTGTTGTGCTGATACCGTTCCATGGATGTACTGACTTGAGCCGGGACCTCCATCCATGATGTATACCGTCCATGTTAACACATGGGCTACTTGTGACAAAGCAGTGGGCGAAAAAAAAATCAATATTGAACATAGTATCGATTTTTTTCAATAAAAATGCAATTATAAATCAAAATCGATTTTTTTAATAAAAAAAAACTTTATACGGAACCCTTTATACAACTCGGTTCAACTCAGAAAATATGAGTTTTGGTGGGGACAGTTAATCCATGGGGTTATAGACGGAGGAAGAGACACTATGGCCTGTCGACGCCAACTCTTGATTATTATTACTTTATTAACCAATATTGAGTGTCGAGAGTTTAGCGGCGCGGTTACACACACTCTGTTCACTGGCTGTTAACCTCGGGTTAGTGGTGAACTTGCGAATCCAATTTGCGTAATACTCGCTTGCGTTTTTGTATGGCTAAGGTTTGTAGATGGTATTTTTTAAATAAGTAAATCTTTTTTTAATAAAAAACTAATTTAAATAGGACAATGATGGAAGCCAATCAGTCAAAACTGTATTCAAATTAATTGACTCTTTTCTCATTATCATGTCAAAATGCACAGATAAATAGAAAAAAAAATAACATAAAATATTTTTGTGTTCTGTTGTTTACTAAAAGACATTTCTTTACTGTTAAAACCTTATAAAAGGTTCACAACATTTATATCTAACTTTTTATTTTCGCTTACAAACTCAAAATTTCAGTTCTTTACATCACTTGTAACTTATTTAGTTTTACAATTCCTGTAGATAATAATATTGCTTTTTTTAATTAATCTTTTACCAGCTTATTATAGTCTACCCCTGGCTCCGCCCGCGTTACATCAATGTTGATAAAAAGTAGCCAATGTCATCCTAGACTATCTTCTATCTTCACAAAAAGAACACGTCAATCCATTGCTCCGTTTCAACGTGAGAGATGGAAAACATACAAATTCACATACTACTACACTTTATAATATTAGTATGAATTTGATTTAATTTTTATTATTTTAATATTGAACTACCGGTTTTTTGACAACCAGTCTGTGAACTCCAAACACAGTATTTAATACATTCTGGGCATAAGTTATTATTTTAATACAAAAGTGTAGCTATTCAATTTTCGATAAATAAATAATATAAATAAAATAGTTACCAGTAAAATGTTAGTCACTATATAATTTTAAACTCAACTCATTTTGGTCAAAGGGTCAAAATATTAGCGCGAAATACTTATATCGTGAGTACCCGTAATATAGCGTAACGTTAACCACAAGTTAACTTACTCGAATAACCGTCAGTTTCGAACACGGTGCCAACGGCTTGATGTTAGCCACCGCGTCGCCGCTTGATTGGGATGGCTGTAAAACGATCTGCATTAGGGCTGCTTCAGTGTGTCGATAAATTTTATCGATATATTTTAAGGAATAGTGTGGAATATATTAACATTATCTGTTCTTAGGTGGCGCTGATCACTTTCCATAAAGTGATCTATCTGCTCGTTTACCATTACATATAAAACGAACCAGTGTCAGTAAGCGGTTTCGCTCGCATGTTGTATTGATTAAAAGTAGCCTGTATGTTATTCCAGACTATAATGTGTCTCTGTGTCAAATTTCATTCAAATCTGTTCAGTATTTTTTTCGTGAAAGAGTAACAAACATCTATCCATCTATCCCTACAAACTTTCGCATTTAAAATAATATTAGAATAACAGATACGATGACATTCGTGATACAAATAGAGACATGTTTAAAGTCTGCGGTGATATAAGGTTAGAAATTATCCAATTATAACATATTTTTATATGAAACTTAATTATTAAGTGAACCATAATAACAAGAGCATGTGATATTCCAAATATACAGACCAGTAGACTCTGTCCTTAAAAGAAAACAACAAAATATACCTGAAATATTTTCCAGAAAATAAAATAATACTGTTAAAATATTCAAGTCGATAAATAAATGTGACCTCACATTTAAAAGAAAGAAAACAGCTTATCGGTGAAGTATCACATCACTACTTGCAGTTTGGCTGCGAGAGTCTAAAGTCGTCTTTAGGACTTACGATAACGACACGACTTTATTTGAATATTTTCGCCCACAGCTTCATCCGCATAGTAGGTACGTTGATAAAAAGTAGCCTACGTATTATTCCAGGCTGTAGTATATTTCTGTGCCTAATTTCATTCGATCCGTTCATTAACTTTTACGTTACGAATTTATAATATTAACAGCGTTTAATATCAACACGAATTATATTATGGCATAATGTCTTTGTCTTTAAATGAGTTTACCTTTTAATACAATTAATATTGTCAACAAAGTGCTACAGATTATACCGCCGTCGCCCTGCTTACAAAGTAGAACTTACGAGGCCATAAAACCTGTTTAAAATGCCTGACTATATGGAAAAAAACGTAAGTATGGAAATTAATAAATTAATTTAAGATCGTTACAAGGCAAAAAAATCTAGTTTTATCGCTAAGTTTCTAACTCATATTTAATTCCTACAAAAATACAATTAAACGTGTCTTCATCATGATTGCAATTGCCATTAACCCACTACTGGGCTCAGTCAGCTCATCCAAACCTATAAGCACGTAAAAGATACCTCACGCACCTTTGAGAACGAATGCCAAGTTTCTGACGACATTTTCCTTCACCGTTAATATGTCTTATTCACAATTATTTAAAAAAAAAGTAAAGGTGTATGCAGTATTTAAAATAAGGCACCCCAGTTCCCGGCACGAAAATAGCCACTCTGCATACTACGCAGGACGGGACCTATGACGTCACAACCCGATAGTACCGCACAGATTTTAGAATTTTGTACCGCTGTATTCAAATGTAAATAACTTTATAATTTTTCAATATGTTCAAATAACTCTTTTGCTGTGTGTGCTATATCTCCAAAGTGATCAATTTGATTAAAAAAATTATTTTTATGTGATGTGAACCTTCTTCATTGCGTTATCGTGTAAATATATCGTAGTCTATAAATGTACGGTGTTCGAGACCAACTTCTGAGAGTGTATAGCGTCTCGTAAAATGTGTTTTGTTTGACAAGTAATTCACAGTACGCGGTGGCTGTTCCCGATATTTGTGGCCCGTTAGTGGCACCGTTGTTACATTTCTATTGGTGTTTGTGTAGCGTTCTAGTTTAAATATTTTCTTGTTTTCCCCGCGCCCATCTTGGTGAGTTAGCGTTTATTGCGCTGTCTTAAAGAAGTGGGATTGATTTTTTGGCAACTTCACGGTTTCGTGTTGTATTGGAGAATTGGGTTTGTTAGAATTAATTTGTTTATGAGAATTAAGTTTAATATTTCATATAGCTGATTCGCTTCAGTAAATCGTAGAGTAAGTAGTAAGTCTTTAGCTTTCCGGAACACATATAAAATTTCATTGAAATCGGTTCAGCGGTTTCGGAGACCAACGTAAACGAACATCGAGACACTAGATTTTTATATATAAGGATTTGTACTTAAAGTATTTTCTTTTGAAAAGAACTGAGCTGAGGAGTTTCTTTGGTCGTTTTTTTTCTTTATAATAAAAACGCCGTAACCTTTCCGAAACGGTGGTAGATCTAAAAAAATACGTTCATAAGTATATTGAAAAATAGTACATGAAGTTAATACTTTGAATTTGAGATTCTACCAATTTGCCCTGGAGCAATATGGGCAACTATTCGCAGGGCCACATCAGTAATCAGTAGACATAAAAAGCGTAGCTAGTTTTCAATTTCTACATGATGAATAACTTCTTTATTTCTGCAGTCCAGGCTTTCCTATAAATTCTTCTATCTACAGCTATCGGTTTTGTGTTTCATAAGGTACTGAAACTAAAGACGAAGAAATAAATGTGTTTTTCACTAATACATTTTTAATCCTTCTCCTCCAATCCACATTGAAGCAGCGTAATTCAGTATTCTCTAGGCCTCCTCAGTTCGAGGAGAGACTCGTGCTCAGTAGTGGGCCATCGATGGTTGGAACCAACTTGCAGTTTGTAAAACTCTCGTAATATTTTAAAGCACATGTAGCAGTATGTGGCACATACATGTAGCGATATCTAGAAGCAGCATCAGGCACTAAATTCCACCGGTGCAATTTTTAGTACTACAGCGCCATCTATACAAGCTCTTTTGAACTATTTTAAGTGCCTCATTGCTTCCTTCTGGTTTATTCCGGTAAAGCGCCATCTGTTAATATTACAGAATATTACTTAAAATTCACCTTAGACTCCCGACAACGTAGTTATGTAATCCAACGATAGGGGGCACAATATTTTAAAAGTCTAGATAGGTAAGTTTAAATAGGTAGGTACTTAGTTTATATTTTTAATGCAAATTTTATAATCACATGTTTAAAAACCAGAGATGTCCCTACATCAACTAAGAAATTAATTAATACCAAAAAAATAATTAAAAGGCAATTATTTTAATTAAATAAGAAAAAAGAATGCCTACTCTTCTTACGATTCATATTAATAAATTGTGTAAAATGTTTTCATAAAATGTATCTTATATGAAATAATATATAAAAAGCTTGATTGTTTGTTAATATTTGTAGTTTATAATTAGTCATATATTATGAAATGTAAAGGAAAGAAACTTTCCTTTTGTAATCAGTTCATCAGTGATTGGCATGACCGACTAGTCGGCCAGTCGGCCATAGTCGACTCATCCCTATAAAAAACCGATTTGAAAATAATTTGGACACATAGTCAATCTTTTTGCGATTGCTTTTTCTAGGAATATAGAGAAAATGTTTGTATACTTTCAATGAATTTTTTTTCCATAGAATAAATTAATACTTGACATCGATGCCACCTGTTGGTCAGTAGCGATGTTGTCTTAGAGGCGCACGAAAGAACGAACGTATTTATAATAAAAATAGCTACTATTAAATAATGGAGTGTTTAACTTGAAATTGTTGTTCGCATTACCTATGTACTAATTATATTTATCACTCTGACTGTGTACTTATAGATAAATAAAAAATACAATTTAACCTGGTATTGTAAAGAAATAATACCTAATAATAAAAAATACAGCTTTTAGCGCGATACGGTCTTTCCTAGCAAACAATACGAACCGGGAGTCGAACCTAAATCACACGACTATCATATAACAACACTTGCGCTAAAGAACCGTTTAAGCCAGCGGTGAGCAACATTTTGAATTAAAGGGCCAGTTTTAAATTTCATGTTTGGTAGAGTGCCGCACATAGATTAGCATTATTTATACTTAATGAAATTTACGTTTTAGAGTTACTATGTAGTTTTTATATATTTGCTCAATATTTATCATAATGCTTTTTTATGTAGTATTATTTTGTTTTGACGCAGTATTTGACATTCTAAGCATAAAAAAACGAATTTTAAAATGCTTAAAGAGCCGCATGGGGACCACGGGCCGCGGGTTGCTCACTCCTGGTTTAAACAAAGGCGCAATAAAATGCTTTCCCCATCAATACGTATTCGGCGCGGTGTCACTATAAAATGCTTCCGTGTTCAAAATCGTTTGATCGTGTAAAATTAGACTGTCCTATATCTAGCTAGATGGCGGTACGGTGGAATAATACCACTATAATCTATTATAATCTATACTTAGATGGAAATTCAAACAGAAAAAAATTCAGATAGCATTTGTCAATTTTTTGCACTCTTCTCGATTTTGTGTGAGGTAATCCAGATTGAATTTTTACAATCTTCTCGATTTTGTGTGATAAAATCCAGATTGAATTTTTACAATCTTCTCGATTTTGTGTGATAACATCCAGATTGAATCTTTACAATCTTCTCGATTTTGTGTGCAATAATCCCGATTGAATCTTCTCGATTTTGTGCGAAAAACTCAAGATTGAAATTTTACAATTTCCTCGAGTTTGTGTGAAGAAATCCAGATCGAATTCGACAATATTTACAATTTCTCGATTTTGTATGGATAAAATTCCAAATCGAATTTGCACCGAGTACCGGAAGCACAACTTACTCGTGTTAATATCAATATTATTTGTAATATGTTACATTTTAAATCTCTACCAATTCTTTGAGTAATTTCGGTCTCTGGAAGCGAAATGTAATAAGGGAGAAAAGCGTGGGATTTGATTTAAACAATTAATTTTTAAGCAAAGTTAAGCTCGGCACGTCTATTACGTAACTTGCAAACAGAACGCGATTACGATAATTAGGCGATAACCACTCGCAAATCGCTAATGCGTATTAGGTATCAGCGACAAGCATGCCACTTAATTGATATTGGCGTTAAATTCATGGCACACACACATGGCACACTCACACATGGCACACACACACATGGCACACACACATGGGACACACATGGCACACACACACACAAGTAGAAAGTATTAATAAGAAAGCGTTGAGCAAGCGATCACATATTATGTCATAGGATGTTTTTAACACATAATAACAGTCTGTTCTATTATTGCTGATCGTTTGCTGCTTGCTCGCTGTTTGCAAATTTTAGCCATAAGGGTGGGTGAATTGACACAGATCAAATGACAAACGTCCCATTCGATATGTAATTTATTATAATTGGTATGTTAATATTTTTTTATTATATTAATGATAACTATTTAGCAAATTACCTATTTTTAATTTCTATGTTTAATTATTTTATTCATTAAATTGATTTAATCAAATAATATTTTTGTTTAATTGACTTCAATTACATGATATTGTTTAAAATAATGAAAATTGGGCTTTTCAAAATAAGTCCACTGGTGCTTCCTATTTCTGTATATAGTACGCTACTAGTATCTGGGTCGCAGTAACGTAACGTGTTTACACAACACTACATATATAACTGGATTAATTTCTGTTTGTTTATAATTTGTAAAGTGCACTTTTACTATTTGGAATAACTCGAAATCAAATAAGAAATGGATAACTATAACTTTTAAAATTTAAAGAGATATTTTTTATTTTATTTTAGTTTAACTGTTTTATAACTATAATTTAGCCTTTATTACATTTTACTTTAACTTTTTAAGTTTAAAGTCATATATTTTTTAATTTTACTGTAACTTTTTTTTAATTTTACTTCAACTTTTTATAAATTTAACTTTAATTTTTTAAATTTAAAGGCATCTATTTTCAGTAACTTTTTAAAGCGGCCCTTTAGTCCAGTAGTGATGCTAAGAGAGGTGTCACAAGTTAGTTTACCGGCTGACAAGCAATACTCAGTGCTCTTAATTACATCAATTATACCTAATTGATTGCAATGAATACTTAAAGTACATTGTGACATTCTTTCAAACGAACTAAACAAAACACCAGTCAACATTTCAACTGAGCTGATATGCTGACACATGTTTGTCGCTGACACGTCATCTAGAAGATATAATAAGTATAACTTTTCGTGTTCGATAACTTATAGGCAGTATGCAATCTAAAGATGTACTTAATGATCATTAAATTAAATAAACAAGAAACGCCTGACAAAAAGAACGGCAATGTATTCGAGCGGACATTTGTAAATTAACTTTCTCGAACTGATGATATAACCCATCCGTTATAAACCATCAAAACCTCAGCCAAGTAATTGTCACATCAAGGAGCCGCAAAAAAGGCGGATTTATTTTGAGACTTTCAAAAATCTCACCTTAAAAATCTTAAAATATAACGGTACAAGCGGGACCTTTAATCAAAATAATTAAGTACCTCAATGATTTATTATTTGGGCGGTCTGTCCCACCGGCGGAGAGCTGTGCTGTTAGGAATTAAAAATGTCCTCGACCACACTTGCGAACGGGAAAACTTGGCCTGTTTTTTACCATGAATAAGTTTGCTAAGTTTCGATAAGTGGCGATGAAGTATTTGATGGGAAAACTTACTAACTTAGTAGACGCCTGTTCACGTAAAATAGTACACCGAGCCCCATAAAAGACCTTGCACCTTGCTTATACCAAGACCACATAACATTTTTTTTACCTTAAATAAGTTGGCGCTTGACCACGATCCCACCTGATGGTAATTGGTGATGAAGTGTTCGATGGGTAAGCGCACCAACTAAATGGAAGCCTGTTCACTCTTGACTTGAAAACATTTACATTATAATCAAACGGAAACAACGACGCTGGTCACTTATTCCAATCCTTCGCAGTACGGGTGATAAGAGACGAAGCAAAGCGCATCGTTCGAATGTTGGGATGTTAATGACGAAATAAATAAATAAATGTAACTATATCACGTCGGATATACCACAAATAATGCGTCTACGCCTCTAGGCCTCACTAGTGTAGATATCAGAGAACCGTCCTTAGAACTATGACAATGTAACTCTTTTTGTTCATTAATGTAAATCTTTTTGTTCATTAATCAAATTAAACGTATTAGGTAAAAAAAATAATTTTAATATTACTCAGAAGATAACCATATTTACCCTTTAATAACAATACTTTTTTGCTATTAAAATTTAATGACTATCGACAAATAAATAGCAAATAACATAAACCTAGGTACCTCAAGAAGACTGTTACCCGTGCCCCAAATAACCCAAACACTAAGTGCACCCAAACAATTCGTGCCCCATAATTCCCAATTACCGGAGACAATCGCTCACCCAATTGGGATTGCATTAATTACGGACGCAAGTACAAACCTCCGTGCTCGGTTAGTAAATAAATAAACATGCCAGTGATTATGGTCGACCGCCGGCGTCTCACAAAAAGGGCAAAAAAGGTAAAAGGTATTAAAAAAATACGCGAGACCCGTACAACTCAATTTTGGAGGCACAACTCGAGAGAAATAAGGAGAAAAAAACACGCGAGACACTTTATTCCTGAGCGGTCAACGGTAAATTGTTTATTTATTTGATATTTAATGATCGGAACAATGTTATATTAAGAAATATTT
>DWJZ01010307.1:0-10195 GCA_018249125.1 Asbolis capucinus
AAGATGATCTTGCTGCATCGTGGCTTTTCAACTAAATTTTGAATAGGTTCCCTACGTTTCCGTAACTTCATTTAAATAGGCGTTGGTTTGCATCAACTGCTTTGACTGGTTTCAGCCTATGAATGGTCCTCTACTGAGCATCTTTTCTTGTACCTAAGGAAGCCTAAAGTTTTCTTCACCACGCTGCGCCAAAGCGAAGTGGTGGAAGAAATCTCTGGTCAACAAAAGTTAATAAAGTCTGACTAACAGAAAATAACAACTTAGACCGATAACTTTACGTGCCCTCCGAAGCACAAAAGCGTTCGTGAACTTTTCAATAGGATCTTTTACAATAAACACAATCCAAGAAAAAATAAAAAATTGTTAGCAATCAATAAACAAAGATCAGATATTTTTAATCTATGACTTTAGCCTTTAGTTCTGTATGAAGCCATATTGGATTCAGGGTGCCGTCACAAAGCTTTAACTAATGGATTAAGACGCTTCTATTGATATCTAATTAGGCGCATTATGATGAGTAGCTTAGGAGTTCTGTGGAAACAGATGTACAGACGTAAATGGCAAAATCATAACTCTCCTCTTCGCAAAAAAAAACATGACATGTAATACTCACCAGTAACTTTGTATATTGCGTTGACTTTTTGCACGTGGCGCGTCATCACTTCTATGCACGCTTCCTCCGAACCGTATCGTTGAAAGAACATATGATCTGCTTGTAAATATACCAGACATGTTGTTTTCCTGGGATCCACCGTAGCTCTTTTGTTGACGTGTCTGCCGTCGTCGGTTCCGTTGGCCAGTAGCACAGGATAACCTATCGGCTCCTTCTTAACGATATCCTTACTAACAGTAACTACGCCCGCCTTCGTCTTTATCACTTCGACGTGAGTTTTTGGTTCAGAATCGAGTCGCACTTTAGTGATGAGGTTGCTTTTATCGATTTTGGTTTTCGGTTTCCTCGTACTGAACTTATCGAAGGGATCGCTGTTGCTAGTGTAAGGGACGTCTAAGTCTAAGGGTAAATCGGGGTTTTTCTTTGGCTCGTCGTCTTGCATTTCGTCTTCGGGTAGCCATCGTTTTTTACGTCTGTTTATTTCGCTGCCCAAGTCTTCCGTATAATTGTTAAAGGGTATTTCTTTTGCGTTTCGTTCGTCTGTATAATTAAAAAGTTCCCCTTTCTGACCGAGAGTGCCTTTGATGTGGAGGAGATGCGAGGCGCAGGGTGGTGCGTCCTCGCTCTGTTGGGGATGTTCCACGTCAGACCTCCTATAGATAACGCTGTGCATGGACGGATGGTCAACATTGTATCGAGACAAAGGCTCCACGTAGTATTCTTCAGTGGGCGTCCAAATTGTCCCGTCGAAGAGACCGTCTGCTGTAATAATGCCGTACACGTGTGACGAGTCGTCATCTGGAATAAATATATTTCTGATATTAATATTACGTATGGTAAGGTAATAACAGTAGCTTCGAATAATTAATTTAGACTTTTATATTGTTATAATGAGCTGAGAGTTACGTGGGCTGATCATACGATTAAAAGAAAAAATATGATCTAATTATCGATCTGTCAGTTTTTTAGGACTTGCTCGTATTTTATAACATTATTTTCGTTTCGGTTATATTAACATGGAACAATTTGCCAATTAATAAATCGAAGTTATTTAGGTTTCTTTTTAACGTCATCATATAGCGTCGACGATGACCTGAAATAATGTTTTGAAACACAAACATTCAAGAATAAATAAATGGCGGACCATATTTTATGCAAACTAATTCGAGGTGCTTGGGACTGCCGAATGAATTAAAATCACAACTTGCAGTCGCAATGAGAGGGAAGGAAACCGCTCATAAATAACTGTAATTACCAACCCGCCCTGTGCTACCTCATTATATACCTCACTGTATAATTACCTCCCACCATTACATCATTATATAATTAAAACACATTCATTTGATACTCATATTGCTAATTATTGCTTGAATCTGTTGTTTATGCTAACGTATACGCTTTCAGAGTAGATCTATGTACACATTACCTCAATAAAAATAATCAGTTTAAACTATGATAAAGAATATACAAGATGTCCCTCATAGGAATTTAATACAAAATACTGTTCGCATAATAATTTTTATCATTAAAAAAATCCACTTAAAATTACTCCAACAAACAATACAATGAACTATCATTGTCAACGTAGTCGCAACCAGTTAAATACGCATTATTAAAGATAATTCAAACACTAACCGTCAGATGTCGCTCAAAATTACATGGAATTATCCGACAAGTATCACCTTTAAAAAAAAAAGAATTATAAAAATCGGAATAACCAATATAAAGTTAATAACGAATATAGAGAAAAACAAGATAAATGCTTATATTTTTGAAAGCTTTTGAATAAAAAAAGAATCATGAAAATCGGTGAATCCAATATAAAGTTATGAACGAACAATAATAAAAACAAAACAAAAGTAATAACTCAAAAACCACCCCTCAGATGTCGCTTAGTGTCATGAAACTACGGGACACGTATTACGTATAAAATTAAAAAATAATTATCAAAATCAATCAAACCCAGTCAAAAGTTATACGATAAAAAGAGAAAAATATTACAAGGAACAATAACTCCAAAACTACTCGTTAGAGGTCGTTTCAAACAAATCGTATCACATCGCACTCAGTAAAGTTTTGAGGTAAAATAATTCCCTCCCTTTTTGAAGTCAGTTAAAATTATCTTCGTTGAATTACCAACAAACTAAAAAAAACATTCTACGTTCAACCTAATTACACACATTGTACCAAATTGGTTGTAATAAATAATTTCAATACACAAAGCGGCATTGTGGAACGTATTATCTTTTAAAAAAGATCTTTCCCAGATCTGTGGTAATTTAAACTACAAAATTAAATGTAATAAATGCTCTGTTTTACCAGTACGGAAGATACGGTAATATTTTATTGCAAGTTTTTATTCTATAACTTTCTTATTTGTGTAAAGGCCCAATATTTTTTTTAGAATTAAGAATGTGAAGACCGCCGAACATGTCGAAGTTATAAATATCCTACATTCAATGTCGAAATTATAAATATCTTAAATTTTAAGACACTAAATGAAAAGCAAAGTCAAAGAAATTTATAGAAAATTATTTTTTCCGAAACAATTCCCATTCCAGGAACGTAACATCTTTGGGATACGAGTAAAAGACTTTTAATGAGAGTGGGCGTTTGAACAGAATTTAAACAAATGAGCTGAAGTCAGTCATGTGTAAAGATGAGGCATCAAGAGAATGTAACTCGTTTATAAAGTATCTTTGACTGAATTTCGCCAAGAACAAGTGAAGGATATTTTACGTCAATGATTGATATGTTAATACTGAAAGGCGTTTTGAGAATGTTCTTTGTGAAAAATTACCATTAACTTTTGTGTGTTGTGAGGAACATTTTTGTTTTTAAATAGAGAATTAATTTTCGAATTTTTTTCGAGATTAGTGGGTACTGTATTTGATTTCTTGGTGGGTTTATCGTTCTTACAAATGAATGGAAGACTAAAGTCGAAAAAAAATCTAAAAGTGGTTTGAACATTGCTCTCTCAATCCCATTCTGAAGTGTACGTTCGTACCATAAATTTTTTAAAGTTATGTGCGTATTAAAAAAAAAATATCACTTGCTTCCGTAAAGTAAAACACCTGCACTCGGCGAGTTCCCCAAAAAGTTCTCAAAAGTGTGTGAAGTGTACTAATTCGCACTTGGACACTGTGGGCGATTGTGGCCTATATCCTTCACATTGCGAGAGACCTACCCGAGTCCAGTAGTAGTTTATCACACGTAATCGTCAAGTTTATATGGAACGATTTCAAATCGAATTTGCACCGAGTATAGTATATAACGGCTTTATTGATACGGATTTTCATGACTTTAAAATATCTTCTTTATAGATAATGTCCTAAATCGACGTTATAACTAATAATTAAAAATCTAATATGCAATTTTAGGTAATTCTCAAATAACAGATTGCAGTGCCATCTGTCTTCTGTTTATGTGAAACTAAATAATACGTTAATTAATTTACATTGACAGGTCGGTTGGTCCAGTGGTTAGTAAACCTGACTACTATGTACATCGGAGGTCGTGGGTTCGATTCCCACCCAGGTCAAACTTTACTGTGAAAAGCAGGAATGTTTGCTCTGTGTGTCTGGGTGTGTAATAGAAATATCTATTTAAGTACGTATTTAAAAGTATATATGTATGTTTATCAGTTATCTGATCACCATGGTACAAGCTAACGCTTAGTTTGGGTTCAGGTGGCCATGTGTGAGTTGTCCAAAGATATTTATTATTATATATATATGATTTTAAGTACCTTTGACTTATATAGTATTGGTATTTGAAAAACATGTCGATGATTTATTTATAAATTTTTAGATGTCATTCATTTCAAGAAATGAATAGTAATCTGAATGGAATTTTCATTTTTCATGGATATCCAAAGATGTATCAGAATATCATATATGTATTGAAAATGAATAGACTGAAAGATACTCCAAATGGAACCGATACGGATCTGGTATTTCTTCCCTCGGATGTCCGTAAATACGGTCACCGATACAGATGTGCCGAACTAGTACACACTAACTCTGTTTACAATGCATGTCTTCCGTTAATGTGCTCTGGGAATACGGTATTTAGGGCATCATTCTCATTAACTAATGAAGAATGGAATTGTGTGACGTCAATGCTTTTTAAAAAGAGAAGATAATTAAATAAGTATTCGTTATTTCTGTACTGCTTTTAAAATAGTGTAATGTTTTATTGTGTGGCAAATGGAATTATTTTGATATATACAATAACTATGAGAAAATTATTGAGCACGGATATTTACTCAAAATGGAAAAATTTATGTTCAATCCAAGAGTCTGAAGTTTATACGCTACCTGAAGGCCTCCAAAGCTTAATTCTATCTAATAATAATAACTCAATTCGAGTTAATGTGCTCTCCGATGCACGGATGAGTTCATTAAATTTTACCACAATTACTTCCCGGTCGTACCCACTGTTGCTTAACTTAACAGATCAATGATACTCGAGTTATGACCGCTCGTACAAAATTGTCTCTACAACATCTATATATATGTAAGGGCAATCGTGGTTACTGTCTGTCTATTGTATTCTGTCGCAGGTAGAGAAACTGTGGGAATCAAAGAAACATGCATTAAATGAAAAAACAGGAATTCAATGTTTGATCAAAGGTCGACGAACAATGATACTTGTACACGTGCGATTTTTTCTTGTGTCAACGAAAAAAATCTCGATTCGAAAGCGTAGGAAGCAGGTGAGAGGTGTACGTAGTTTAAAAAATCCCGGAGAAGGAAATTTTGTAAGGTTTCGATACAAGGTGGTTACTATGTACGTGAGAAACTTGCATTACTTACCCGATTTTTTAAAACAAACCAGGTTTGATTTCCGGTTGGGATTTTGAGACAGATAAATGTTTGTTTCCGGGTCTTAGGCGGGAGTTTAGTGTTATGTATGTTGTTCTAGGTACCTGCGATATAGGTATTCTTCTATGGGTATGATACCTTATCCTTACCTTAAAGGTTGCATATGTGAATAAACAAACCTTTCTTTCTTAAAAAAAAAAATCTTAGTGGCTTCATCCCATTGATGGCCTACTACTGAGCACGTGTATCTCTTCATACTGAGTAGGCCTAGAGCACATTTCACCACGGTGCTACTGTGCGTATTAGTGGAGGGTGAAGTCCTACTGAGGCAAGCAAATGATAAGAGTTAACAACTCAAATCATTCCTTAGTACAGAATCTCTTTCCAAATACTCTAAGCGAATCCTATAGAGCGCTTTAAGGAACCATTAACAACTCTTGAGTGCGGCAGTTAATTACCTAATAGTTATTGTTTTAAAAGTAAACCAGGTTGAAAGACGGTGGAAGGTTAATGCAACTATACATTTAGAGTTATTTCTGTACTCTATTGTCTGAAAGTGTGCCATTAAGAGCTCTGTTTTGTATTACTACTGAGTGCTCCCACTCCCACACAGTCTACAAGTAGATCTTATGCCTTGCTAAATTGATTTTACTCAGAACTAAGCAAGGCTTTTTATATAAATAGCTGACAAATTTGTTGATAATTTCACTAATGAAAGTTGATCACATAAGGCTTTATATTTGAAAAATTATCTTATCAAATATGTTGTATTAAAAGACGAAAATCCGTTCTTGATAGTTACTTGTCTTTTATATATATTTTTTTATAAATTACTTTTACATAAATAAAAATATCAGAAAGCATAGAAACTAATTCAATTTAATAATCTTCATCAAAATCTAATTTCGAAAATGCAAATATTAACAATGTTACTTGTTTCATTCACTATGATTCATTTTCAAATATCAACTGAACGATAATACGGGCTCAGAAACAACAAAAGTATCTAAACCCGCATATCTACGGAATGTTATAGTAGGAAGTCGCATATTTTGTATGCTAATGTAAGGTAGCGATTGTCTCGGGGCGAAGTGCCGGTTTAATTGGTGGCCAAGTGGACGAATATAGGCCGCAGTGGAGGTTCTATTTCCAGCAAACTTCAGCCAACCACTTTCATGCTAGATTAACAAAGGAAATTTAATTGGATTGAAATATTTGAAACTTGATCCGGAGTTGGATTAAGCGTTTTATATTTACACCAATGAAACTCGTCCGATTTTCGTTGTGGCTGAAAATTGGGGCAATAGCTTTTTTTGTTCGCAGGCAAAGGAATAGACTGATCAGTCGATATTCGTAAGTAATACAAGCTGTGAATGTTACTGTCAATCTCAAATTTAAGCTGTAAGACTACCCTAAGTTTAGGTGATAAGTTGCCACAACTGTATTTTAAGTTTTAGTCTAATCTAATGTATAAAATATAGACAAATAGGCATATTTCTTTTACATAACATAAAAGATTTAGCACTTAAACCATGTGTTGATAAGTTTTGTTGGTATATTCTGTGGGCAGCGAGTATTCATAAACAGAATCAAACCACTACGATAAAAGTCTTGGCGGGACACTCCAGTGTCCCCAGATTTAATTAATACAAAAATACAAAAGAAGGCTTTGCCTAATTCTTATAATCAATTTTACATTGTTCGTATTTCAAGCTTATACCTCATCATAGTACGTTTTAAGCTGTTGTTTTTATCTTGTATTAAAATATGAAAAAATAATCGTATAATATTATCGGTGGATATTCATATTATTATAATCCGGTCCTTACCTGGCCAGCAGTATCACAGATTTCCACGCAGACAGGCCGATCGTCCACGTCAACTACAACTGAAACAAAAACATAAATGTTTTAAGATTGTTTGTAAAAAAATCATACTTCCTTTTAATTCAAAATATGTCAAATAAGGAATTCAAATAAATTCACTTCAATTGCACTCCAATAAAAGCAGGAAAATTCTGCAATTTATCGCCACTTTTCATACTAAATAAACAATTTAATTAACACACTTTTATTGTGTGTGCCTGTGTCCGTCTTTCACGTCGAAACGGATTGACATATTTTTTATCAAGAGTGACCTAGCTACTTTTTATCAACATTGATACCACACGGGCGAACCCTAGTTGATTATAATTGTTAAATACGCCGTTTATAATGCCACGTGTTAATGTCATATTACAGGTTTCTAGAACTAAGGGTCTTGGCGTTAAACTGCAGTGCACCCAACAGTTCCGTATGTTCTAAGGAACTCTAAAAACGACTGTCTATTAATGAATACATACATCGGAAGTCGTTGGCACCCATTGAATAATCAAACGGTTACCGTTAAATTATTGCAAGCGCACACACCGTTCCCAGACTTGGTCGTTATTGATGATAATTAGCTGCACTTCATTATACACTAATTGCTGTCAGTCACGCCATCTATCGGATAAAAAATCTTATAACTTTTTTTGTGCATTACCAATTTTCACCCGCGGCTTCTCCCGCTCCATAGTAACGTAGATAAAAGGGGCCTATGTGTTATTGCTGACTTTAATCTATCTCTATGCTAAATTTCATCTAGGTCGGTTAAGTAGTTTTTGTGCGAATGAGCAACAAACATCCATCCACCCATCCTCACAAATGTCCGCATTTATAATATTAGTAGGATAAGCAGGCAACTAGCAGACGTTTTATCTGATTCTAAGTGATCACCGCCACCCATGGAAAGTAGGAACTCCTGACTGGGGTGTCACTATCGCGTTGCCTGCCAGGAATGAAGTAAAAACCCGCACGCGCGGGGAAGAAAATGAAAGAAGGTAAGGAAATACATCGCTGAAACAACTTAACTACCCACACAGAGTAGATTTTGTGGTTGAACAATACCTTAGACTAAACGCTGACCTCTTTACGTAATAATTATGTAACGTGTTTTAAAATTATTACAGTTTCATTGCGCGTTTTACAGTATAAGGCGCCGGGAACTGTAAGCGAAGCACGCAATGTATACTGCAACCAATGAGATTGCTGTTTCGTGTGAAACATAATAGGTCGCCCGGATACGCGCGGCGAAACACTATGAACATCCTGGCTTTTGTTGAGAACCTGTGTGACGAGTGCGTTTAGCAGCGCTGGATACAATGCTATAATATTTGAGGTTGCTGTGTAGAACAGTTTTACAAGACTAACGACCTGTATTGTTGTAGGTTGGACTCTGTTTAGGGTGCTAATATTACAACAACCTTGTAATATCGAAACCGTTAAGTAAAACATCGGATTTCACTTTTTCACAATTTTTTGTCAAAATCATATCCTTTGTTAAATAAGATTGTGACTAAAAATTGTCAAAAATACAATCTTTTCCTTGCAGATGTCGATATATCCCTTATTGGTTGTTGGTAACCTAGTTAAGAAGATATTTATTTTTTCTTTTTTAAATGTGTGTTTGGGAGAATACAGCTCAAGCATATTAACATGTCCCATAATTTTCTGTTAGCATTCACTCTGAACGCTAGTTCAAAATATGTAACAAATGTATGTTCAAAATAAAACATATATGGGAATACAATTTTCTGTAATATAGCATTTTTATTCCCCTTTAATTTACACTAAGAAAATACTGTTTTTGGAAATTTAACTTCTAAATCTACGTAGTATTTACTTCTTACAATAGTAAACCTCCGTACAAATATATTGCAAAATTTTAACAATTTAAGTAAGCAGAATCATATATCCGAAACAATGACATCACAGCCATACCTAAAATATATAGGAAAAAAATGCAAACAACACAATATCATTTGACAACAAAATCAGGTTGCGCGATAAAAAAACTGCCGAAATTGAGAGTTGATTTTTTACCGACTTATGTAAACGTAGTTCAAGTTATGGCCTCCTGGTACTCTGACGTTCAATGTCAGTGGACAGGCAGCCCGTTATCTGTTACGCAAAGCAGATTACAGTTGTAAGACTTCCTTGGGCGCACGAGATACGATGCAAACCTGGGAGTTCTCCATTGTTGTAATTTTTTTCTGTAGAATTAGCTGAAAATCGAGAAACATAAGGCATGTATCAAATCGACTACATAATCTATTAGATCTCACATCTAGAGGTATTTCTTATGGCAGAACATATGCCAATGGACCCCAATTGTAACGCCCGATATATCGACCAAATAGTTGCGATTTTAAATCGACGAATTATCGAGCATAATCGACGCTTTCCCGAGTCTCTTCCCTGTGCGATTTGACTGTATTTTTTTTACATATCAGTTAATGCTTGATTACAGTCCTAATGGTCAGCGGCGATGTAGTCGTAGATGGTAAAGCGCATTAACTTAGAAGATTACATTTTGGTAGAAATTAATAGGCATTAGGCACATTGGATTATGAATTCGTTTAGCCATAAGAAATTCAGCGTTTTGTCATAGAGATCAGTAACAGTAACCACTAAAAAAAGTACGTACTTCCTGTTTGTAGTGGACTATTATTAATATAATACGTTTGTTGGTAAAAATGCTAAGTCAAATTTTGAGCAAGCATTACCGTGAACCTGTGAACACAGGTCTTGGCACCCGTTTTAGATCTTGATTTTTTACTGCTTTATACTAGAAACTTTATACTTATTTTGACGCGTTAGGAAATAAATATGAGAGTAAATTTTTATGATGCGCACGCACACCGTCACAAAAACCGACACCCTGAAGTTAGCTAGTC
>DWJZ01010308.1:0-10194 GCA_018249125.1 Asbolis capucinus
GAGGGTCTTTCTCTTTAAATTTTGGACCTATAGGGAAATGCTAAATTTCCACAGTAGATTGTATAACCTGCCGGCCGATTCTCGTTTTGCACGTACGAATTTGGTATTCACATTTATACTAACTACGCTTCAAAAGAAGTTTAACTCTATACAATGGGAATACAGTTAACATTTTGTTGACGAACGATTATCGGATCGATGTTGTCAGGGTGCAGTCGAAAACTGATTGTGTGAAAACCAAACTGCGCTTCAAACGACGAAGTCGTTACGATATCGCTACGACCTGTACAACGAGAATCGGCCGGCATTATTTATGTCAAGGAAAAATTGATACACAATAACATGTCCTAACAATATCAATATCTAAAACGAAACATACGGACACTTGTATATATACACTATAAGCATGTTTGAATATATAACTGGTATCTCGTTGACATACATTATGAGAGTGAGTAATTAAAATACACTTTCGGTAATAATTTACACTCTACTGTATAAAAGGCGGCTGACCAATTAGCGGTGCAACTTTTTTAATTACTCAATTCAAATAAAATCATTTAAGCGTTACGTTTTAATGTATGACAAATATTTAAAACAGCTATAAATTAATGGAAATTAGATCATGTTTATTGGTGCTAACTGGATCAATTTTGATTGGGTTTTATAACTATAAGCCATGACTGAAGTCAGGTGGAAATCAATAAACTTTAAATACCTATTTCCTTGCTTAGTTCGTAGTAATCAATCAAATAAATATATTACAATAGTAAAAGCGCTCATGGCACGACGGTTTATGTCGGTTGTAAGTGATCGGCAAAGTTAAGCAACAGCAAACAAAGTTAAGAAGGCTTCCGATCAACAATACTCAATAATAGCGGACCAATAATCCTATAATAGCGGACGCGATCGGAAAGTCGCTAGATCGGAAGATCGCTAATGGCACAAACTTCTTGAACGCTTCCTTGCTTTGTAGGGAAATAAAAACGACAACGTCGGTTGCTATCGTCAGATGTTTAAACCGCCATCTGATAACAAAAGGGTAGTCGAACCACTACGGGCGTTTTAGAAACATACTTTGATTGGCCACTAACTTCCACCAATCCGCATAGGTTTTTCTATTTTTTTTTATTATTAAACCTTATTACATACTCTTACAAAGGGTGGACTTATTGCCTTGTTCCTTTTACAAATAAATTCAGAATGTAATGGATCAAATATTCACGTTGATATTATATAACAGTTTTTTAACAGAAAAAAAAACATAGTTCCCTAAAACAAGCACAATCAAAGCCAACAGAAGTAAAAATAAATGACTCAAAAATAATAAATATACCCCTTGAGTTAATTTAAAGTCCTTGATCGTCAGCGGGTACATTAAAAATATCGAAAAAAATAATATTGCACGATGTTACGAAAAGGATATGAAAGCACCGCCAACGGATATTACCTTCACAACTTCAATTTATTTCGTAACAAAATAAGAACTTGAATACTCTCACTTTCACACGACGCTGTATCATGATGATATTTTTTTTCAATAACTCACGTGCGGGCTTGATTAATTTATATGTACTAACACGATTATAAGACACACTGACGGATATGATGATGAAAGAGCCGCATCAAATTGATTATATTAAAACTATTAAAAGTCATGCGGGCAGGAAACACGACCAGTACGAATTGAAAAACTTTCTAGCTACCTACACGAACTTTATTGGAATTGAATATGGTTAAACGATAATCTTAATCCAATATCCAACCGACTCTAGTAAAGATCCTTCGAAGGATGAGGTAACCTGCTTGCAATGAACTCGTTCTATCGCAACTAACCCTATCAGAAGTTTTATTTACATACTTCTTAAAGTTTTATAGAATCTGTTGATTGAGCCAAATTTATACTCTCATTTCGTCCTTCTAGAATGCAAATTTAACAATGTCAAATTTGTTGTTTTAAAGAGCAGTTTGACAGGCCAGTTGGTCTCGTTGTTACTGAACCTGACTGCCACAGCGAAGGTCGTGGGTTCGATTCCCACCAAGGTAAGACTTTTCTGTGAAGAACAGGAATGTTTGTTCTGTGTTTGGGTGTTAATATCAATATAAGTATGTATTTAATAGTATATTGTATGTTTATCACTTGTCTGATCACCGTAGTACAAGCTAGCGCTTAGTTTGGGGTCGGATGGCCGTGCGTGAGTTGTCCAAAGATATTAAAGATAAAGATATTAAAATAGGCACTCAAGTCCGTTATAAAAACAGGGCCTCTGCAGACCTTTTCCCAGCATCGGTTGTAATAATCATTTAAAATCCTATTAGCCCGTCTACACCAGCTACAAAAAATGCAACTTACCTTCGTACCAACACCTAAAAGAAGAACCCACAACTACATCGCTTGTAAAATCAACTGCTGGATCAAAATGATTCATAAGTCGAACACGCGTTGGCGG
Source organism: Asbolis capucinus (assembly GCA_018249125.1). NCBI lineage: Eukaryota > Metazoa > Arthropoda > Insecta > Lepidoptera > Hesperiidae > Asbolis > Asbolis capucinus. The sequence continues at coordinate 2,451 of DWJZ01010308.1, forward strand.
CACAACCACCACAATATGTCATGTTAACATCAAAGGCAATTTTAATCTTTCAATCACCAATAACAGGCATCTCATTATAGGTAAAGGTACAATGAAATAAGGCAGTGTTTCTCAAAGTGGGTGATAACACCGTCTTGTGGGCATTAAATGCTTTGAAGCAGGCTATAAGGGGCGCAAAAACACAATATATTTCAATAAATTAAAATAATGAATATATGAATATGTCCTCTGGGTCCGAAATTGTATGTTTCTATAGTTGTCGAAGAAGTACGTATAAAAATGGCTGGCTTGTCATCTGGGTCCTCTTAGGCCTCTCTTGGGCCAGGTCATTGTGGTTTTTAAACTGGCAAAGCAAAAAAAAGGGCCACTAAAGTTTGAGCACCTCTGATGTAAGGGAACGTCAATCAAACCTTCGTAACCTGGCGCCCACGAGTGCCGCGATCATGAAGACGGGACACCAATACGCCCACTCTCCGTGTCATTAGTTCTCATTAATATTTTCTATCAAAGCCTTTGACGTAGGAGTAAACAAAAGGCCTTTACTTAACGCACTTATCATCACAGATTTCGTCACTGGTACGATTAACGGTATCCAGAGGGAATTAACATCATGCTGCCGTTAATTGATTCTTATTAAAGTTTAATTATTAAACTTACCGCATATCTAGAGTAATAATGAAATTGTAACGGAGTCAATTTAAATAGTCAGTCGTCGGTGGACGTCAGTCGGAGTCAATGTAAATTAAGTATTCATTGAAAATTTTGATGCAGTCTCCGTGCATGCCCTGCTTTGTCATCGATATAGAGACCAACATTTTTTTTTAGGATTTACTGTCTCTCTGTCTGGCTTTCTGTCTATTTGAGCTTCACGCAAAAACTACTGGACAGATTTAGACGAAACTCGGTTTAGTCGTAGTTTACAACCCGAGAATAATTATAAGATATATTTTATCCCAGGAAATGGCTTAGTTCCCGCAGGATAACAGGTTAAAATTAGTATGGCAACTCCGACACCAATGGACCGATTTAGATGAAATTTAGTAGGTATGTTTGTAGCTTTTGCACGGACAATGGTTATAGGATATTTTTTATCCCAGAAACCTCCTTTTTACCTGAGGGATAATAAGTTAAAATTAGTATAGCAACTCTAAAATCCCCCAGACAACTCTTCTTCCGAAGCGAAGCGAAGTCAATTTCTAGTTAAAGTTATAAGAAACAACTAGGCGTCCCAATGACAATAAGAACATCATCAATCACTTTATCGTTATTGAATGTACACATTGTTTTTGAATCAATAATAAAACCTGAAGATTTCTACACCAAGCAGCTCCTGAGAAGTCAAATTTAACTACTTTTACTTTCATTACCAGTCAGCAAATTAAGAAAAAATGTAATCAATCATCTTTAAAATTAATTTTAAATTGAAGTCAAACATTAAATATAAAATTAAAGTCAAACGTAAAATTAATTTGAACGATGACCGACACTCGTAACAACCCGACAACAAATTTCACTTACGCACATTTAACAAGACAGCCTCGTGACACTCCGATGCGCCGGGGTCGGGGATCAATCACACTTTGTCTTATGATCGCTACAAGAAAAAAATATGCTACAAGTATATTACCTGTTGCACTACATGACTACAAATCCTATCTACAACTCGTAAGGTTAGTAAAAGATTTGAATACTTCTACAGCGATTTCAATGAACAAAGAAAGACACGCGGTAGCGTGTCAAGTCAAGTTCAAGTAACTGGCAACCAAAAAACGTGTTCAGATGTTTACGCAAACAATTTGGAGGCACTTTCAACACCTCAATAACTAAAAAACCTATCGAAAAGTTCAAAGGCATTCGGGGAATGCATCATTTTTCGCTACCCATCTCAAAACTAACACATCTTGTTCACAACATTTTTACATAACAAGTGTTGTGAACGAGCGTCTTACGATTTTAATTGATTGATGCATCGATACAATAAAAAATAACGATGTTAAAGTGTAATGTAAATAGTTATTCAATAGGTCAGTGCAAAAAACGCAAACTATTCGCGACTCGAATGTGCTTGTAAATATCAAATTACGTTAATACGTTACATAAAAAGATGCGAATCAAATGTGTTAACGTGACCTATGTCCATCTTATTTGTAGATATTATTATACTCTGTGATGTATGAATGGCCAAGTGTTATTAATATCGCAGTTTTTTCTTTAGCAGCTTGCATTTCGTGGTAAAGGTTTTTGATAGGTTACGACCCAAGACCGTATCTACATACATATATCATGAACCATAACTGTTCCACTACTGTGTTGAGGACTTCCACTCACAATGTGCCAAGTGCGGATTAGACCGTACCTACCAATAAGAAAACAATTTTATTTTTATGTTTCGATTGTAATAGTTTGCCACAAACAAATCTTATTATAGAGCGATGTAGAAAATCCGTTCCTTATGTTTATGTGACGTCATTGTGTTGTATTTTGTGACGTCACCAACTATTCACACAAACGGTTTGTAGTTTCGCTTCTGTAATGCTTTACATCAGTTTTAAAATTGTACATACCTTACTTCTGATTGTTTATTTAAATATACAACAGATTCATCGTTAACAGAATATTAAAAACCATCCACCATTAATCTAAAAACGAATAATATACCTAAAACCGATAAAATTGATAAGCGTATACACGAAACGCTCATAAAAATTCTAAATCCATAAAATTAACGTCAACAGATAAAGTTAACAAAGAGAGAAACGCCATTGTGAATTAAGTGCTCGGCGGAAGTTTATTAGTTAATGCAAAATCCAGCGGTCGCTGTCTGCTCAAAATAATTGTACAGTCATTCTCAGCAAGCCTCTTTGTGTCACGCGTATCTGCGCCCTACAAACAGTATCTACGTTCGACATTGACTTTCTTCCTTAACTGTACAGTGTTGTAAACAACGCTTTCAAATCGGGAATGAAGCGAGGATAATGCTTAAGGTCGACACTCAAATAACGAAGCGACACCCGCATCGCCACGCCTGACGTAAGAGGGTCGAGGGTTAGTGTTGATAAGTTGATATGTGCACATTATGGGTATTGCTAACAAAAGAGTTGTCAAGTCACATGATGGAATACAATACCATAACTAATATTATTATCTTGAAGTACTACTGGCCAGCTACCAAACTCTTGCTTAAGTTAGCCAACAAACGACTCGTCGTGCCCCGTTTGGATGCTAAAGCTTTCTTTCTTGGCCGACAACGCATCTGTCATTCCAGTGGCATTGATTTGGCGAGAGTGACCACAGTGTGTTTACAGTTATTACCGCAAAAAACAAGGTAAATAATCTTCGTTAACCAGAGAAACAAAATCCACACACAACTAAGAAAGACTGTAATGAAAATAACGGTTTATACGTGTAGTTCATATTACCCGCAGCATCAGTGTGTCGTATGAGGTATCGAGTCGCGGAGCAATGTGGAAGAACTCGATTTGCGATGTAACGCGAGATGTACTGTGGTCTGTGATAATAACATAGGAAATGATTCTATGAAGTGTCACTGTCCTATAACATCCAGATGAAAGTTTAGCTCGGCCGCGTTTTCGCGAAACCGCCAACACTCGAGTTACAGTTTACAAATACTGTGTAAATTCTTTATAACTTTACACTTTATAACGATAAATTTTCTATAAAGTAGAAGTAAGCACGAGTTGTTTGGTTTACGTTAAAACCCACATCTGTATTTGTTCACTCCATATAACGATAACTCTATAACATAACATATATCCTTCAGTTTCATTACAGAGTTTACACCGTATGTTTGAAACAATACTTGTAGACATATCTTCTTCTCGTTACATGTATCTGTTCTTAGAAGCTTACATATATCACATAACAATTTATTCCGTAGTCTTATATAAAAAAGGGTCACTTATGTATCCAACGGAAGACAGATTCAAAGTAAATTTTAGTTTCGCATCTGAAGTATTTAAATTTTTAACATACGAATCAACAATACCTAAATTCTTTCGCATTTTCGCAAGTCCGAAAAAAAATACGATTACACAACAAAGCGAAACAATTTTAACTTAAGCCGCAAAATACTCAAACAAGATGACTTAACAGAATTTAAGATTCACAGCACATTCTACACCGATACACATCGTATCATAAGCAAAACGGAAAATACAAATATCCGGCGCTCGGCCAACTCCTTCATTTAAAACTGAGGGAAAGCTGGAAGGGTGTACAGTCAAGCCTAGTTAACTGTTATTTCATAGTACATTAGCGAAACATTTCCTCGTGACGAGATACAATCAAACACTCAACTCACAAACATGGCACATTAACTATTACATCATTTAATTGCCGAGATGTTTCAGTTGATACGCGCTTGCAGTTTTCTCCCTTTCCGGTGTAAGACCATTTCATTTATGTAAATTGTGCAACACATTCACGCCTTTTTTTCTAATGAATATGACTGGTACAGAATACAATAATTTTTTGTAACGTAAATAAATTTCAAATATATCTATGATAGTGCTGATGGATCTTGTAAACATTGTATATTACCAATATTTACCTAGGTTTAAATAGGTATTTCCATTTTTCGATCAATAATACAACGATCGGATCAGTAAAAAAATGTGGCTTGACACATAACAGCTCACTTGAAATGTGGGCTGTTGTTTTTTGTAGTTCGTGCCCAACATTCAACACATAAATAGGATCCACAATGATGTACTGAAATTATTCATTACTACTAACTACATACAATGGGTAGAATACTTTTTGTAATATTTTAAACTTTTCCTTAGTTCGTTGGTTAGTGAAGATGTAAAAGTATACATTCATGCGGACAGTTGTGGTAAATATCTATTGGATACGACAACTAGTATATTCCTGATCGAAGGTCACATTAACACATTTTCTAGTAGGTGATGAAACCAAAACTGTTGCCACAAATTCACTAACTAAACCGATTGAATTACAACGGTGACAGAAGCTTATCTATGGTTTACGAAAATATTTATTGGATCATAATTGGCAGTAGTGGGCCGGTGGGCCACTTTCACCCACGCATGGGCCCAGCCGGAGACATACTGACACATTCGAAAGCCTCGAAGGACGTTTAAAGTTCAAGAAAATCACACGCATTTTGTGGGAAACCGAGATCCAAGAAACAAGCTCAGGATGTGGTAAACTGTATCTGTACAGGGGTTAGGCGGTGGCAGCCTAGTGGTTAAGAATTCGGCCTCCTACTCGGGGGTCCGGGTTTGAATCCCAGGGCGCGCGCACTTTTCGGAGTTATGTGCGTTTTAAGCATTTAAATATCACTCGGTATAACGTTGAAGGAAAATATTGTGAGGAAACCTGCATGCCGGGGAGTTTGCAATACTCAAAGGGGTGTGAAATATGCCAATCCGCACTTGGCCAGTGTGGTGGACTATGGGCTTAACCTTCTCATTCAGAGAAGAGACCCGTGCTCAATAGTGGGCCGTGATGGGTTGAGTTGATGATGACAGGGGTTTTCTAATTTAACGATGTAATTACTAACATATGAAATAATATTGTTCTGTCCTCAAAAGTATCAGAAATATTAAAAATCGCAGACCAGTTCGATTTATATCATTCGACTTGTCGACGAGAATCTATTTAGGGTTTCGTTCACTTCCATTTAATGAAACTTAAGCTAGATGTAAATTTGCTGATAATAATATGATTCCTGTAAGCAGTGATAGCCTAACGGTTCGAACGTTGGTCTTTCGAACGGGTGTTCGTTTCGGTGAAGAAAAATATTGTGAGAAAACCTACACAGTCGATAGTTCCCTATAAAGTTCTTGAAGTTGTGTGAAGAGCATTTGCTCAGCGCGATGGATTTTCGTTCTGTACCCCTCCCATCGTGATAGAAAACCCGAGTCTAGTAATGAGACAGTTATGATTGACTGATGTTTGATGATACAGTTCGAAGGTAGAAAGCGTGACCTTGGATAGCCTGACAGTGAAACCGTGGCACACAATATGTTTTGTCCTAGCCTGCTTCGTTAGTTTCAAGTGATAGAAAAAAAAGTTTATTGTTCGTTACTAACAATCTCCCAGACATAACTATAATACGCCTATTAAAGCTGAACCCTATTTTTTACTATTTTAAACTTTCTTCCCTATTATTAAAGTTAAAATTAGCAAACGTAGATGCATAATTTTTTACGACAGAGAAAATAAGAAGCTAAATGCATGGAAACGCAGATAAAAAAATATATTATTTAGTTTCGTTATCAATATGTTAATGACATGATAATATTTAATTTTCACAATTCATTAGTCCTCTAATTAATATTCCGAAATTAACCTCATTATTAAGTTTTAATAAAAATGAACATATTCTCATGGCAAAGTAAAAGCAGGTTATATATTTTGGCTAGAAGCGCTTTTGTCGTATACAATACTATAGGGGCGTTAAATACATGTCAATAACTTATAACGTAAAAGGTTACCAAAGTGAGAGTTTATAGGGACCGTCTACACGTAAGCGAAGATATATTGAACACAGACGATATTAATTACCAAAGCCGACCCTCGGTTAGAGAAACAGATGACCCGGGGCGTTAAGAAGATTCAAAGGCGCTTAATTGTTGTAAATTTCCTTTTCAAGCTGTTTTAATATGCGAATAACCAGTTGGTGATAAGAGTCGGCTAATGTACTAAAACCATGAGAAGCTTAATGTGAAATGGTGAATTCAGAAGTAATAGCCAAGTTTGAAGCGCAGTATATTATATTTGTTTCTAATTAAATCTTAACTTCATGTCAAATTATCCATCTTTATAACAAAGAGTATACAGCAATTTTGGACTTTTAAAAATCGACAGTTATAGAGAAAACTGAAATGTACTTATTGATATACTTAACGATACTTAAAAAATAAATAATGTATTTTGTATAAAAATATATATTTTAGACAACTTACTAGAACTAGACTATGAGCTCAATGTAACAGGAACCGTAGCTGGCAATATATGAGTAACCGACGTACGTCATCGTAAATATAAAAATAATGGTGATCCCATACGTCGTAAGCAATAAAGCGAAGTGCGTCTTAAATGAAGTTCACGAGAAAATAGGGAAAAAAAAACTCTGGATCAGTTCCAGCGGCCTTGGACCCCTTCGAAGATTAACTCACGCGCAGCCATAGTTATAGATTGCCCTACTTTAAAACAGACAGACCATTTCGTTTTTAATACACATTTAAAATGGAATACAGTATTTGTATTTCTGAGTCTATAATCTCAGGGAAATCCTAAAATTTAAAATGAAAAAATAAAAAAATAAAAACTTTCCAAAATTTACTCTGCCTTTTCTGTCACTTTGCTACAATTTTGCCAACGTTGAAAAACCGTTACATACATATTTGATAAGTAATTTATCAGACATCTCAAAGTGTGGCTAAAAAGATTAAGGTCACAGATTCTGTCTTCACATTTAGAGTACGGAATTTTACAAACCATACATTGGCTATGATTGTATTTCCGAGAGTAATTCGATAGTTATTGCAAATCCATTAAATTCGGCGGGTTAAAATAGACTGTACAAACATTACCGGATTACTGCAGTTTAAATGAACATCGATGCGTAGTCTGTTCTTAAATATATATATTTAAGATTTTATATATATATTTATATACACATATATATATATATATATATATATATATATATATATATATATATATATAACCGAGTAAACAGTGTTGATACATA
>DWJZ01010309.1:0-10194 GCA_018249125.1 Asbolis capucinus
CGCTATCGGAGTTTTCTATATCGTTAGCATATATACAAGTTCCGACTAACAACTGTCGGAGCTCGGCCGCTCCCCAGGCATACACCTCGCATGGCGGGAGGTCTCCCCTTTGCTAAAACTCAAAACAAACCGCTATGTACGTATAACTGAGGTCGTAAAATCGATATTAAGTAAGTTATCCGGAGTCAAAAGCAGGTGCTGGAACTACGACAGCGTTCGAATTATCATATAAATTATTATAAACTTATAAGCGAATTTGCGAGCATTCTGTTTGTGACACGTTATTGTTATTTGGGTGTTTATAGCACCCGACTGGTAATACCAGCAACAAAGTACATGAAAATTGATTTACTTATTTATTTCACGTGTCATGTATAAATAAAAAGTAGCCTACGTCTTATGACATGCCGGTTTGTCGAGTAGTTAGTGAACCTGACTATTACACCGGAGGTCGTGGGTTCGATTCCCATTGAATTCGATTCCATTGAAGAGGGAATTAAAGAGGGAGGTGAAAACAGAAGTGAAGAAGAAGGTGAAGACGGAGGTGAAGATAGAGGTGAAAACGAAGATGAAGATGGAGGCGAAGACGGAGGCGAAGACGGAGATGATGGGGGGCCGCGTATCACGCAGACTTAAACGGGGGATAAAACTAGTAAAATATTGTGCATGATCAGATCACCCGTGACACGCTTACCAGCTAGGCTACCTGGCCATTGTATTGCGATCCAAATTATTTTTAAATAATCGTATACAGCACTGTTAATGAATTTCAACAAAAAATTACATCATGTATTAATTACTTTATTGGCAAAGAAAGAAACAAAGAAGAAAGAAAGTAAAAGAAATAACACATTGATGGAACTTACTTACAAGATAACCGAGTACTTCAAAACATTAAATTGGCTAAAACCAAAAACAAAATCCAAAATTCCTAATAAACATTATAAAAATCCTAGAAACATTTTTAAAGTTAGGTATGCTGTCAATACGTACTCGTGTTCCACGAAGAATAACGATTCATTGTGACAGAATAAACATTCACACTTCGTATTTGTCTTTCTGTGGGAGAAACTTCATCGTGTTCGATTGTATCGACAAACAAGTCTGTGGGATTATTCTGGTTGCCAGTAACATAATTTAAATTTAAAGTTTCAAGCAAGTTATAACTTCGATGTTTGGAGTTGAAATGCTTGGGGCTTGAGACGTGTTAGTGAATTAGTAACGATCGGATTGTTTGCTATTCCTATTTCGGATTTAGGTTGCTTGAATTCTCTTTTACCAAGCTAGCGTATTCTAAGATGCTATGATTCTTCATCACTTTACTTTCTAACTGTAGAAAATAGCTTAATTTCAAGAGTCATTTTGACTCTTCTGCCAAACGATTGCTCTTGACGGACTTTATTATGTTGGTTTTTTGTTAAGCATTAAACTATTACATTAAAATAAAAACTGTCAAACTGCGGATCTTCCTAAGAAGATCACCAAGGGTCTTAACCGTTGGTGGAGAAAATAAATATGACCTTTATGATAAAAAAGGGAAGAATCACTAAAATTCTCTAATCGATGTTTGATGAATAGCAAAGAACCTTGAGAAATCTAACAAGGAGATCTAAAAGCAAAAGTGCTGAATCGAATACAACAAAGGAAGCTCTTAACATCGAAAGCCATCATATCCACAATATTAACGTTAATATAAACCGTTTTACATCCTGAAAATATTCCCTTAATTAACAAGCGCGCAATTTACTAATAAGCAAGCATTCGTTTAAAGAATTTCCATTCAAAATTGCACGGAAATGGAAAGCTCATGCATTAAATTCCTGCAATTTGAGTCTTCACAATGATCATAATAGCCTGAGCTCATATTAAGACGAACCTCGTTAATGTTCTATTTGACTTTGTCTATATTAAAAACGGAGATAATAAATATTACTTCGTCGATATTACATTTCTCACAAACAGCATTTTAATTGTCACTATTACACAGGTAGATAGACACTCAGAAAATCACATATCTAATGCATAAAGCACATAAACAAATATATTTATCTATCATATAATATGATTTTTTACTAGAAGTGGATACGAAGATGAAGAGAAGAATGTTATTAGAGTGTTCTTTACAAAAAATCAACTGATTTAGTTAGGAACAAATCAAACAAATTTATTACGTGATCTAACACACAGTAGAGAGATAAGTAAGTAGCGGATATTAAAGAATTTGCTTGATAGTGGAGTACTAATTATGTTTAGTTCAACTTTAAAATAAATTGTATCATTTTTGATATGTTATTCCAATATTATTACGATAACATTACTATAAAAATTTAAGGTGTGGATAGAAATGGTTTTCTTGGCATTGTACATACATATATCTATATAATATAAATGAATTGCTGTTCGTAAGTCGAGAACGACTGGGCAGATTTGGTTAATTTTGTCTTGATTTATTTGTGGAAGTCCAGAGAAGGCTTAAGAGGTGAGTAAAAAATTGATAAAAATGCGAGGAATTTAATAAAAACATTTTTTTTCTTAGAAATAGGTATGGTCAATTATCATTGTTTTTCGATGATCATCGATATTGAACGATAAAACATCGATGTTTAAAAATGTTGACTTGAAAACGTTTTTATTTATCGACTGAGGCAGTACGAAGTTTGCCAGATCACCTAGTTAGAATATAAAATTAGTACCTAATAAACTAAGGTTGCACAGCGCTGTATGTATAATACATTATAACTTTGTCTAATATTTCCTCTTGATCAATTCATTAACCCCATAATATGTAACAGTGCCCAACACACACATTTCAACATTTCCCAAAAATACACGAACGGTTTTGGTTAGTTGACCATATTCCTGTATTTACTAATCCCCAATTTCAACTGTATATTATGATATCGATGGACTACCATTTCACGTGTTAATACAAATATTGATAAATGAATAACGTATGCCAGTTTAAAATATTTTCAATCCAAACATGAGTTACGGACAGACAAATAAACCATTTTAAAATATAGAAGTAAATGGACTGATACCTGAATAGGGCTACAGCAAAACTCATTCAGTACTTTAGTGTCTGCGTCGAACAAAGAATGCATTTCGTTTTGCGGTAATAAGATAGTTGCATACAATTTTGTTCAAATGACGTATAAAAAGTTTTTCAAAGTTCTGTTTCTTCTGTTTGTGTTTTGGGCGGCATCTATACTTACTATTTTAAGACATTTGAAAGGTCGAAAACTAAATGAAAATGAGATATATAAAACAGCCTGGCAACATTTTAGAATGAAATATGCTGTCAGGAATACGACGAGTCCTTTTGCTGGTAATACAGATGGATTTTAACAAAATTTAGGTTTTATTGTGTTGAAATAAATCTTCCTTTAATATATATGTATGTTTGTAACCACAAAGCTAGACTCAAAATTTATTCTTAGATGTTTTAATATGTCTATATTTCTACTATTTTAAAATAAGGTTAAACTACAGGTATGTTACATTACTTTAAAAGATAAGAATTTCAAAGCATTGCTAAGAACTTACTAAAGAGGGAATCTTTTTTTGATTGATTTATTTGAAGATTTTAAATCAAAACCTTGTATAAAAAGCTTTAATGAATTACAAATAATTACAGATTTAGTTTTGTCTTTATTAACATAATAATGTTTTTTTTTATTCATCAGTATGGCAGCAATTAGATCCAGTAAATTTAAGCACTTATAATAAATTGGAGGCAGTGAAGGGTTTCGATTTTCCACCAGGTAAGGTTGACCTCAATCCTTTCTCATAGTAGAAACTATATTTTAATATTGCACTAATTAGAATATTTTATTAATATCTTAAACCAATAGTTAACAAAGTCTTTTAATACAAATATTTATAACTAGAAAGTGCCCCGCTTCGGAAGAACCAGTTACCAGAAAAAAAAGTTATTGTGACATAACTGTAATAGTTAGACATATGGTGTCGTGCATTTATTTGTAGATATTACTGTCCTCTATAAAACTGTACTACATCATTTTGCTCTAGGCCCAATAATATCAGCAGAGTACGTGATATAAGGATTATTTTGGTATTTTTCTTACATTTTGGGTTACATTATCGAAGTTTTCATACAGACTCCTAACGTATTTGAAAACATTTTATATCCCATATTCATCAAGAATAATGTAAGATGTTAAAATCGGAGCCTATTCTCCTCAAACAAACAACCAAATCTGTAGCTTAGATAAGATTTAGGGAGTAGTCTAGGCTATAAAATATTTTCAGGTAATGAAGCTACGTGTTAACATGATGACGCCAAACGACGTCGTTAGAGAATATATACGAGAATTTCGGATTCATATGAAATGCCTACATCATGCTCAAAATAACAATAATAATTATCTGCAGGAAATCTATGCTAATAATAAAACTGTAACAGGGTCAATTCTGTATGTAAAATATTTTTTGAAATGTTGGTGGCGGGAGGTTTTATTATCGATATAGACATCAAAGTAATTATTTTAGTATTTATTGTCTATCTGTCTGTCTGTTCGAGCTTCACGCGAAAAATACTGTGTAGGTTTAGATAAAACTTAGTATAATCAAAGTTTTAAACGCAAGAATAGTAATAGGATGAAATGGCTTTGTTCCCGCAGGATAACAGGTCGAAATTAGTATGGCAAGTCTGAAACCAGTGGACTAATTTTGATGAAATTTTGCTGGTTTGTAGCTTACGTACGGACAATGGGTTAGAATACTTTTTATTCCAGAAAACTGCTTTGTTCCCTTGGGATAATAGAGTAAAATTAGTATGGTACCTTTTAAACCACTGAACATCACTACTTCAGAAGCGAAGCAAGGGCAATTTCTAGTTGGATAAATGAAACAATTGTTTCTGTTCCAAATAATTTTTTTCTGTTATTGACTTCCACAGGTTATTCTATACAATTTCACATCATTAAAAAAGATGAAAGAAAGTAAAGAAAAAATATTTTTTTAGCAATACAAAATAAATTAAATAAACAAAGATATTTAAAACAAAATAAGTAATAACAAATACATTTAAAATAACAGAATAAATGAAAACAAATACATTTAACTATTTCTTGTGCAGAAAAATAGTTACGCACTCAGCAAAATGGCAAGCAAAGAGACGCTGGTTTTCAGGGACACCTGTTTTACATTTAAGAACATAGTTCTAAGCATCTCTGCAATATCTGCAGACATAGAATAATGTTAATAAAGAACATTTAGAAAATACATGTTCTGCAGAGTAGTAAACAAGATAGTATAACCATTTCATTTTAGGAATTTAGGATATCAAATTTAACATTGATATATGCTTCAGGTATAAATGGCACACCAGTAGACATCGAAGATAATGTCAAAGGAGCCGTAAGAGTGTTAATAAAAAAAGGCTGGGATGACCATGCTTTCAACCAGTTCGTCAGTGATTTAATTCCAATGAACCGCACATTACCAGACGTTCGGGATAAAGAGTGAGAGAATATAAAAATAAAACTCGTAGATAAGTTGAAAATTCTACCTCTTCGTTAGGCTGCAGATAAAGTTCACTCGTGTGGAAATTCAAGTAAACTACCTCTCATGCTGTAACTCAGATAATCTGGGTCATAGATACCTTTGTTTGAAATTGAACCTTAAACTCTTGAATAATAAAATTGGTTTGGTTGAAATTTGGGCCTTTTCCTGATAATGAAGCAAATTTATTACAAACTAGCGAAGAGGCAGTTTACAAAACAAACTCCAATCCCATGCTGACCTGCAGGGTGTCGTAAATGGCATACAGAAGTCAGCTGCAAAATGGAAGGGATTAGAATATTTTTGTGAAGCCCGTCTAGCTAGCTACAACTTTCTTGCTTATTTGCCCCTTCTCATCATCCACCTCTTCACCCCCTTCCTCATCTCGACTTCTTCATCGCCCCCCTTCAGGTTCACTTTACCGCCCCACTTTCACACTTATCATATATTTTTAATATTGTCCACTCTTTTTAATGGCAATGCCTCGCGTAGTTCTATGATTGCTGTTACGGTTGGACGCATTTGAGCAAAATACACTCTTCCCTTCCTTCTTCTAAACCGTCAATTAGAAGACGTTCTTTAAGAGGATACTCATTTGTTGAAGCAGAAGCTTATTAACAAAAAAATCAAAAGAAGAAGAATTTACAAAACAGAACGAAAAAGATGAAGCTAAAGATAGTACATATTTTTAGAAAATATACAAAAATTTATTTTAAGGTGCAGAAAAAAATATCCTAAAGATTTGCCAGAAGCTTCAATAATCATCTGCTTTCATAATGAAGCGTGGTCTACTTTATTGCGAACTATTCAATCAGTACTTAACAGATCGCCTTCGTATCTTTTGAAGGAAATAATTCTGATCGATGACTTTTCTGACATGAGTGAGTATTAAAAGAAATTTTGCTCTATAATCAAAATTGTATTAATAAACGTTAAATTCGGTCGCGATGCACATTATTTTTTTAAACTAGCTTGTAAAAAAACGCTATAAACGACCCCAGAGCTGGTAGCTTTCGATTTTATTCTATAGCTGGTATATTTTATTTTAATTATTTTATATTTTAGATCATTTAAAGGGTCCTCTTGAAGAATTTGTACGAACAATACCAAAGCTACTACTTATAAGATCACTTCGCCGTATTGGATTAATAAAAGCCAGAAATTTAGCAGCAAAGCAAGCTGTAGCACCAGTTATCGTTTTCTTGGACAGTCATTGCGAATGTACTGAAGGTAATACTGTTTATACTAATGTTATAAAGCTGAAGAGTTTGATTGTTTGTTTGAACACGCTAATCCCACGAACTACTAGTTCAAATTGAAAAAATATTATTGTGTCAGACAAATAATAGCTAAGAATTAATAAGAAATGTTACATAAACGAGAGAATATTCTTTTTTGGGAGGTCAGTACGTGTTTTCCTTGACGCAAGTAAAATGTGGGGCACAGCTGACTAGCTGTACCATGCTAACAATAGCTAACAATAACCATGAAAAGCAGCCAAGGCCCAGGTCAAGCCATATGACATCCTGTTCCATGACCATTAAAGAATTATATGGTGTAATTTTATAACATAGAAGTGGTAGAAGCAGTATTAGATAGAAGAAGTAGATTGTGACGTTTCCATTGTATATGCAAACGAAAAAACTTACTATGGCCGGTGAAATAATCGTGTGTGAGTTGTCCTAAGATATATTTAGATGGGCAGATTGTAAATCTTATTGGCTTTTTGTAGGGTGGTTAGAACCTTTACTACATCATATAGCACAAGATAATACGACTGTAGCCAGCCCAGTTATAGACCACATACATGACAAAACATTTGAATACGTACCGCAAGATGTGAATGATTTACGTGTTGGAGGATTCAACTGGGACTTAAAATTCACATGGAGAGCAATCCCGAGAAAGATACTGCAGAAGAGAAAGAATCCCTTAAATCCTTTAAAAACTCCAACAATTTCTGGAGGCCTTTACGCGATTAATAAGGAATTCTTCAAAACATTAGGATTCTATGATGACGGTTTTGAGATATGGGGTGCAGAGAATCTGGAATTGTCCTTTAAAGTTTGGATGTGTGGAGGGAAGTTGGTGATTATACCCTGCTCACATGTGGGTCATGTTTTTCGTAGACGATTTCCGTATGAAAATCTTAAAGGGTTAGTGAAGAAAAATTTTGTGAGGCTTGCAGAGGTATGATTTAGTTCCTTTTGAGTAATGTAGAATGATTCAAACCCAGTAGTGGGACTGTTATAGGCGTATTTGATGATAGTATTAAGAAGAAAGTTCGGCTTAGATTTTTCTGTGCTAAAAAGTCCTCAAAACTAAAACAAGACATAGGCCTTGATAATCCTTTAAATCCGAAAGTAATAGCTACTTTTTTTCGCAAAAAATGGCTTGAAGAAGTTGAAATGGGGTAAGATAGTTCTTCACTACCGAAGTTAAAGAAGATACAAAGTGTTATGCTTTTATCTTCTACGTTGAATGAAAGTATTGGTGCTTAAAATCATTTTGCTTCAATGACAACTTTTGACCTTGATTTGGATTGAATCCTTTTCGCTTAACTCCGTCCATTGTGTAAGAATGGCGTTTTATGTGGAAAAAGAGACGTAATATTTTTGTGCGACAAACTTAACACTCATATATTTTTGAACAAGCATTTGGCGTACACGATGAGAACAAAGGCATTTGTCTCCGGGCCCTGATCTTCCACAATAATATATAAATATGTATATGTTGCATCCACTCTATGTAAATCTTACAGTTATATCTCTACTATATTATCTTACTGTATTGTATTATTGTATTGTGTTATTTTTCCAGGTATGGCTAGACGATTACGCAAAGTATTATTATGAAAGAATTGGTAACATGAGAGGAAATTTTGGTAATGTGACTGCGCGGAAGGAACTTCGTAAGAAATTAAACTGCAAGTCTTTTGATTGGTATCTAAAAAATATATATCCCGAACTGCAAATACCAGATAATTATGTTGCAAGTGGTCAGGTAAGGAGAATAAATAATAATGTACATTTCCCTATTCCACCATTAGACGAGCCGACACACGGCGGGTATCCATCCCTTCGTTGTAAACAACCCGCCGGTACGAACGAGCTTGGTCTCATCTTTTATCACCTACACCGTGATGGACTGGAATAAGTTGCCCGTGTTGGTTTTCCCGTTCGATTACAACGTAAATGTTTTCAAAAATATTGTCTTCTAATAAGTTAGTGCGCTTTATCAACGAAGGCTTCATAGCTACTTACCATCAGGTGGGATTGTAGTCAAACACTAACTTATTTAAAGTAAAAAAGAAAGTGTGCCTTTGAATACAGACATTAGCTAAAATTTACAAACAGCGAGCAGGCAGCAAACAATCAGCAACAATTGCACAGTCTATCGCTGTGTCAAAAAAAAACGTTTAACACTTGCTAAACGTTCGCTGATTTATACTGTGTCGTGTTTACTTCCTTCGACAAAGTGCCAACACAAAGTAAGTTGCGATTATCGCTGGTACATAGTACAAATTTGCAATCTACGAGCAATTATTGCAAAAATTTCGTAATCGCGTTCCGTTTGCTAGATACTAATAGACCCGAAGGGCCCCTTGTCCATTTTTTCACATGATTAGGATTAAGACAAGTTTTCGCGAGTAGCTTCGTATGGAGACGCCCAACTTTTTCTCTTACTAAATTCTCGACTGTGGTAATTAAAAGGATAACAGGGAATCAGTGTCCACGGTACCACGAGAAACATTTGTACCATGCAATTTGTAGGACAAAGTGACCATTAAATCTACATTATATTAATATTATAGAGCTGAGTTTATTTGTTTGTTTGCTTGAACGCGCTAATCTCAAGAACTACTGGTCCGGTTTGAAAAATTATTTCAGTATTAGATAGCCCATTTATCGAGGAAGGCTATAGGCTACATATTATAACGCTAAGGCTAATAGTAGCGGAGCACCAATGAAGAATGTTTCAAAATCTGGGGATTTTTTTCCTATTGAGAGATTTCGCTGCGTGCGCTGTATAAACGGTTAAAGTTTCGCAAAAATAATGTATGACAAAAACGAAGTTAGCTCAAAGTAACTATTCCACGCGAACAAAGTCACGGGCCGAAGCTAGTTATAGATAAAATATTAAATAAGCAACAGTAAAAAACAATACATACATACATACAGTACAACAAACAGTATGTAGAATACATTGAAAATTGTAGGTTAGGTTTTTGTCAAAACAAGACAATATAGAAAGTCGAACAGAAAGAGATAGAAATAAAATAATATGTACAAAGATTTATTACATTATATCCTATTCCCACATTCGTTCACTCATTTCTCTTATAAAGTGCCTGTTATTTTTTATGAAGAAATATTCCCCGATAAAAGCACCAATTTGAGCCGATTCATATATAACGACGTTTATTACTGTTCATAAAGAAACTTTATTATCAATGGAATTTACTTGGAGAGAATTGAAATACTGGGTTATTGGTAGTAGGTTATGATTAAAAAAATATTACTACTAGCTTCTGCCTGCGATTTCGTCCGTGTTGGACTGATAAAAGGTTCAATTTGATAGTAAAATCCCTATTTACAAATACAAACAATGTGATAAATGAAGAACCACTACCGATTTTGTGTAAACTTCACATAAACCATCTACTAA
>DWJZ01010310.1:0-10193 GCA_018249125.1 Asbolis capucinus
TGGGTGGGAATCGAACCCACGACCTCCGGTGTAGTAGTCAGGTTCACTAACCACTAGACCAACCGGCCTGTCCAATGTATACACTCACCAAAACTCACCTCTATATGCGAGCGATATATTCTCCTGCTTGGAGATGATGCAACAAGCGTGTCTATCACTTGCTTCTTGACCGATAATGTTTACACAGAATTATGTTATGAATTGTGTACACGCCTGGTGTGACCACGGTCACCGCCGTAGTGACCACATCATCAGATGACCAATGTATTCTTTTTTGTGCTACAGCGTAAACCAAGACTTGATTTATTTAGTTTGATATTTATATCGTTTTCATTCATGTCTTTTTATATATCGAACTTTATTAACGTTTTTTGATTTCAGGATGAAAAGTGTAAGGAAAATCTTACATGAATTTCTTTGTTGTTTTCGCTTTTTACAGTTAAAAATCTTTGGTTTAAGTATGGAATAAGAATTGTCTGATAGGAGGTTTTTGTTAACCGCTATCCGCTCTCACTAGCAACCTAACCCGCTCCGGCCTGTCGCCGTCACCCCTGCGACATGTCACCGTGACACGGTGCCACCAATCGTTATTTTGTTAAGGACGTATATTATCTTGTATTCGTGCTTTATTCACGTTAATTTCAACGTCTTGATGTTGAATTAGTGTAAAGTAAAGCTTATTGGAGATGATCCGTGCCTAGTTTAACTTTCCGTATTGATTTAAATAGTAATTATATAAAAAATATATATGTATATACCCACACAAACTCACGCGCATACATGCACATATACGCACACACTCACACACACACACACACGCACTCACACACAAACGTACACGTCTGGTAAACACACATTATATTACGTACATTTAATTGCACTTGTCGTCTTATATGCTGATATTTTTAAGTGTATTTATTGACTTTAAGTTTTTCATTTTAAGTGACAACGTTATGTCTTATGGAAAATAAATAATCTTTAAACCTAATTTCAAACGATATACTTCCGATGCAACCCATAATTGTCCCACTTCTGGGCTTGGGTCTCGTCTCAAAATGTGAGCGGTCTGAACATAGGCCAATACGCTAAGAGCAAATTAGTGGACTTTATATACCATCGAAAACTTTATGAGAAACTCTCTGGAGTGCAGGTTTCCTTACGATGTTTTCCGTCATCGAATTTGAATTAACTTGTAACATAATAACTTTGAATACTAGAGATGCAGTACTGACCTCAGTACCTTTCGTCAAGATTAATAACCACTTTTACGATATCATTGCTTTCATACCTTTCTTTTCTATTCCTACTAGCTTTTGCCTGCGACTTCGCCTGCGTGATCGTGGTGGTGGGTGGTGGTCAAAACACCGCCCTATGTTATATATAATTACTTGCGAATATATGAAACGGTTTCAAAGGTCTTCCTCAGGGTCAACTCTATTTCTGTACAAAATTTCATCAAAATCGGTTTAGTGGTTTAGGAGTGAAAGCGTAACAGAATTTTGCATTTATAATATTAGTAGGGAACTAGGGATACTCATACTTTTATAAGTTGTCATTTTAAATATATATCGGTTAACTATCTAACGATAGAAGACGATATTAAAAAAAGTGGCTGGTCTAGTGTGGATGAGGACAGCAAGAGATAGAAAGAAGTGGAAGATTTTCAGCCCTTTGTAGAAGGACAAGCAATTGCTTAAAAGACAGCTTAAAGTTGCAAATGAAAGGAAAACCTGTTTTTGGAAAGGAAGGAAGAAATGAAAGGAAAATATGTTTTAGTTATTTTAAATATCTGCTGACAATCGATTCAACAACATAAAAAATACTGTAACATAGCTGAAATTAACGTCAAATTAGTAAGATGAGAGAAAGAGAGAGAGGAGAATAGGCATTTACTAAGTTAGTGCGCCTAACTCCTCAGACATCATCGCCACTTTCCATCAGGTGGAATCGATGTCAAGCATTAACTTATTTTAAGTAAAAAATATCATATTAGTCGAATGCAATAAGAATCTCCTTCTTCTTTACATCATTAGTTACTAATATCCACTACCAGTGAAATTTTGTGGAACTTAATAAGCAAAAAGTAACATTTGGTTGATATTCTTAACCTATTGCTAAATACTAATGGATTTTATGTCACTTTTTAATACCCGTTACTACCGAGGAAACTCAGTTTCTCAGTCTTTATAAAAATAATGATTATAAAACATAAAAAACTTCACATCTCGTTAAATTAAGCATAAACAAGGTTCACAGGAGGATAAAAACGGAATTCCACGAAGTGCCTGTATTATACAGGATGGGCGTGCTTTAGTTACAGTAAGGGTCTTCGCACATTATATCAACTCCACGCCTTAAATCATGAAAACGCAAGGATTTTCAATACGTTTAAAAGGATTCACGTTAATCTTTTACACTTTTGGAAACAGGGTTAAAGGGAGTACACGTTGGCTCATTGTATAACTAAAAAGTTCCATTCTAAGTCCAGTAGTCATAGTTCAGCGGCTTGTCTCGATTAAGATCTGAAGCGGTAAGCCATTTAAGAGCGGTTTACCAACTTAAGCAAGAGAGGACATGGTAAGATGAGAGGTAGTGGCAAAAACTTCTGAAGCCTACCGTGGACGTTATCACAGCAGGTTGGTATATATCCTCTCAGCTTCTTCCGTTGGTAGGATATATGCTTACTCTGTAGTGGACAGTTAATTCCAATCCAAATCAGATCGAAAGTTACTCATAATGCGAGGGGTTCTGACCATGGTCCACGACGCTGACCAAGTGCTTATTGGGAGATTTGACATACCTTCAAGAACGATGGGAAACTCTCAGGAGTGCGGGTTTTCTTCACAAGAATTGTAAAACTTATAGTATGCACATCCGAATAAGCGGTGATAGCCTAGTGGTTAAGTCTGCCATTCCACACTTGGCCAGCGTGGTGGACTATGGCCTCAACCTTCTCATTCAGAGAAGAGACCCATCCTCAATACTGGGCTGTGATGGGTAGAAATGATAATGCACATCACTATTCAAAATTAGATGAGACATTTTTTGACTCCAGGTCTACCCTTTCGAGAGACCAAAGTCCAAACAATTCTTTCAAGGATGCTTGATAAGGCTATTCGTAGGCACGAATAACGAAATGTACGAAGCTTCAAGCCGTATCTTCAGGTGTTCGACGGGTAGCATGGCTTCAACCTAAAGGTATCCACTGCTGAGCACGGTTCTCTCCCCATACTGAGGAGGCCTAGAGCATACACCACACTGCTCCAATGCGGAATGGTGGAGGACTTATTGTCCAACCCATGTGTCGGAAGTTTTTTTGCCGCTCGAAGGCCCCCAACATAGCTTAACGATTGCTACCTAACGATAACAACCGGGACCGCCGGCTTTACATGCCATCCGAAGCACGGAAGAGTTCATGATATTTTTAGCGAACACCCATTTTCCTACCATATAAACATATTATTGCCTGCGCCCGATAGCATACGAGTAGCGTAATATGCGAAGACCCTTATCCTAGTTGGGATGCTTTAGTTAAAATAATTCGTACGTGAAATGCCTCACGTCGCGTCTTTCGGTTCGGATCTTCAGCTGCTCAGACCCAAGTCGCAGATTAATGAACAACAGTGTTAATTAAAGTTCCTTGGTGTTGTGATGTATGTTTTGATGTTGATAACGACGGTATCTTGTATGTTCCGGTGAAATAGTTTGTTAGGATTTGAGGACGTGTACGGTGATGATAGAGGTGATGTAAGGGGTGATGGGCGGAGCTGATGTAAGGAGCTGATGTAAAGAAGCTGATTCGAGGAGTTAATATAAGGATTTTATGCGAGGAGCTGATGTGAGAAGACGATGTAAGGGGGTGTTGTAAGGGGGTGATGTAAGGGGATGATTTGAGATGATTTAAGAGTTGATGTAAGGGGATGATGTAACCCCCTTCTTATTCGAAATAGTCCCTAAGTTTTTTATGTAGAAGATGAAAACATGTTTCAATAGACGCGAAGATGTCAGTATTTCTGGCATAGGTATACTTACTAATATTATAATGCAAAAGTAAAAGCCTCTCTGTTTGTCTACCTGTCTGTCTGATACGCTCTCACGAACTGATTTTGATAAAAATTTAAACTAAGATAGACAATAACACGGGAAAGAGCGTAAGCTACTTCTTATCATGAAAAAAGCCTTGAACGGGTAATAATTCAAAATAATAGGTTGAAATTGGTGACGGGAGAATAGAACAGAGGATGAACACATTCTACCCGGAGCTAGTCACGTAAAATGACTATATATATATAATTGAAGAGGTATTGTAAAGAATGATTTTGAAAACGAATTTTCCTATTTTCTTCGCTAATAAATGTAATTTCCTGACTCCCACGCACTCAATATTAAGAAACGCCAGATAACGAAACCGAGATCAAAGACGGTACTAATATCTTGGAAAAATTTAACATCCTTATGAGTTAAATGGAATTTTTCGTGGAAAGAAAAATAGGGAACAATTCTTTAATTTATTTGAATGCGTTGTTTTGGCTTGGTCATTCATATTGTTGGTTCAGGTCGAAATTTTGGGCTTCTTGTATTGTTCATACCTCTCCCAACACACGGAATAATTATTTGAATATTCTTGGAGGAAGGAAGGCAGAAAGGAAGAATATTGGGAGCCTCATGTGCCAAACCATGTACGATAAAACAAGACCGGTCAAATACAAACCTTAAAAAGCTTTCGCTTGTTCCTGACAATTTACTTTGCTTTCTCAACGTGCAGTTGAATCGGCTAATGTTAAAACAATTCAATCCGGCCAAGCGGCGATCCCTTTATACTGTTACAACATCTGGTAATGCAAAACACATGCTTGAAAAATGTACAACATTTAGCAAATATGCAATATAAAAGTTATATTTCGTAAATTATTATTAATAACATACGAGTAAATTAACTATATTTGAAGTTATAAATATTAAAATAATACATGTAAGTGATCCTAAAACGTCTTAAAATAATTATAAAACTGTCAATAACTAAGAAATAAAAAATGTAAATTTTAGTAAATATCATCTCAAATACGTCAATGTATTGATGAATCTATCAAACGCATCAAGGGCGGACACATTGCTCACATACCGTGGGAATCAATCCCACTGAAACACTGTCAGATTTCGCAATCGAGGCATGAAACCTATTTACGCCAAGTTAGATTTAGTCAGACGGTACAACCCATTTCACGCTCAGTATTAACTCGAATAAAATGGTATCTCATTTGCCGAAATATGAAAGGTACTTTTGGCGTTATGAGGGAACATAAGATTACCTATACACGTGCGTATTATCGTATTACGAGTGTGTACAGTTCTTAGGGTAGAACGTCGACGAGACATTACCATCCTTTTGACTCCTTAAAAGCTTTTGTTAAGTATTGCCTGAATACGGATAATTGATCGTTTAATGTCATTAAATTGTAGCTGGAAGCGTTCGCTTTTGACTGTAGACGTTTTAAATGTTAAGCAACAGCAGGCGCGGCCGGCAGAAGGATGGGTGACCGCTTCACATAAATTTCGTGACCGTTTCGGAGCTTCAGAGATCATGTAACGATACGATTAACTACCGAGGACTTGGGCTATAAACTTCCGGAACTTGGGGCACTAACCCCTACACAAACGCATTGGACCAGCGTGGTGGGTATGTTCTAGCCTTCTCAGTTGCAAGACCTGTTCTTAGTAATAGGCTATTACTGGGTTGACGTGTATTCATCGTTGTAACTAAATTATGTACTGACAATAGACGATAAATTTATCATAATTTGAACCCACGAACAGTCTTTATGTTGTGAGGTACAAAGGTTATTGAACCCAGACAAATGTGAAGACACTTGTACGCTTGTGAAAATGTAGAACTAACTTTGACAATAACATTTTCTACCAATAAAATTTGTTTTGTTGTATACATAAAATGAATGTTTGGTTGTTTATCCTTAAGAATTCTGGAATAGTATATGCATTGAAATTTTAGGGACTTTAGAATTCTTTGAAAAAAGTTTGATATCAGAATTATATCGATTGGACACATGGTTGACGAGTTGATACGTAGCAATGCGCGTCAGGTACAGCTAGTTACAATTATATTAACACATTAATTCCTTGATCGACATATCATGGCTCAGTCTACTAGAAATTTCTTTTAGTTAGTAGGTTTCTTGAATTATATAAGAAAGTATTAAGTCGACATTTTTCGGAAAAGAATAATAGTTTAACGTATTTGTAGGGAATAAATACAGGGGAAAAATACATACACGTTGTGACGAAGCAATTGAAATAGCAAACTGATCGTGACGGTCACCTGCCTTATTAATAAAAATACAATATACATGTTACCGACATCAGACAAAAATATAAAATATCGATAGAAAAATCAATAGGCATTTCCATTCATAGTGCCTGATATAAACGAATAGCAAAACATTTTGAAACGCGTGCGTTGCCTACATTTTTATTGCCTACATTATGAAAAAATTCACGACAAATTTAAACCTTTGAATTTGGCCAACCCGACCAAGCCACAAAACCAAAACTTTACATAAATATGAAACTAAGCAAGAAGCAATAACTTAACAGAGCTCAGGGACTCTGCAACTATTTACCACAACCATTGTCGACAAATTAACTTCGCAGCCAAGTTTCTAGGAGAATTCTACGCCTAACTCGCTTAAGGACGTCTTAGATTTACCAAAATTCAAGCTAGTGATTAAGTTAAATAGTTTCAGGTCT
The DNA here is from genome assembly GCA_018249125.1 of Asbolis capucinus. Lineage (NCBI taxonomy): Eukaryota > Metazoa > Arthropoda > Insecta > Lepidoptera > Hesperiidae > Asbolis > Asbolis capucinus. The sequence goes on from DWJZ01010310.1 coordinate 6,763, forward strand.
ACCTGTTATTACTTATTTAAAAAAAAAAATTATAATGTTCCGTAAAAAAATATTAAAAAAAGAATAACAGGGGCACTCCGAGAGTGCTGACGAAACTGAAAACTTGAACAATTACTTTTGTATTTTTTGAACCGATAAAACATATTTTATTGTGCAGATAATACTTCTGTATCTACATCATTTTCGGTGCAAATTCTATCCGAAATGACATTTGAGAAGTTTGTACGGTAAAAAGTAAAAATTCCAGATCGAATTCCCACCCCACATACGTAAACAATATAATGTAAACACTTATACACTTATGTCGTTGGGAAATCAATGGTTTTTTTTCATCTCAAAAATGTTAACAAGTAACATAGTTCATGGATGTTCCATAGATGGAGTTAGCAGTAGGTGTCGGTAACAGTGTTGCGAGTTCAATAGATTTTTTCCATCCCAAAATCTGCCCAATGCGCTTTAAGAAGTTTTTACTTCAAAAAACTCACTCATAAACGTTGTCTACGTCAATTAAAATCGAGTTATAAAGAATAGCTATGTATTACAAGGCCATCGAATTAAAAAATAATCATTCGATACATTTACTAAAAAGTTAGATTACACACTGGCTGCGTTCGCAACTCTTACAGGAATACATTCGTAACCCAAAAAATGCATTCCATTGGTAAGTCTAAAACGAGAATAGTACCTTAATAATGGATATAGAGACGAAAAACCTCAAAGCATTCCTATTTGAACACAAACCGCATAAAGATTTCAAACAAGCATCGGAAAAGAGTTGTTTTTATTCGGAACAATTTTCCTCGGTACAAAACGAATAGCTGGCAATTGTGGGAAGTGGTAAAGTTAAACGCAAATATGAGCACGTGTGGCAACTTTGAGAAGAGCTGCACAAAGTCATGTTATAGAAACTTTGAGGGTAGTTGTACAATGTTGACAAAATAAACACGCTTCGATGTGCACACACCTTTATAGTTGTTGACGGGCTCTTAGCGGCTTATTTGAAGAAGTTGCTTTTTAAATATATATATATATATATATATTTATATATATATATAATGAACTAACCTTTTCCCGTGACTATGTCCGCGTGGGATATTTTAATCCCCTGTTACTACAAAAAAACGCTATATAAATACATAGTTCTACGGTTACATTTTTGATACGGATTTACATTTTTTATGCCTTATATAAATTCCAACAGGCTTTTTTTCGCGATAAAAAGTACCCTGTGTTTTTTCTCAACTTCTTTTCTACCTCTGTACAAATTATCATCTAAATCGGTTCAGTAGCTTATGCGTGAAATGATAACAGATAGACAAATAGAGTAATTTACGCTTTTATAATATAAGTAAGGATATATTTTGGCTAGTATGAGTATTCAGTATGATATAATTATTTAGTTAAAGACTGTAATATAAATATAATAAACTCGTACCAACAGCTTCGTTGACATTCCCTTGCATACAACCCCATACATACTTTCAAATTTCAAAGGAACCCTGCAATTCGGGATGAAAAGTATCCTGAATTTTAATCCGGGATATAAGTAATCTACGAGTATTCACGAGATGCGCATTCAGACTGACTGACGTACAGAGAGACTTACAGGTAGAAAATAATTCTAAAAAAATTGTGTTCATCTCGTTACTGCCCTCTTCAAAATTTTGAAAAAATATTTAAAGAACATAAAAAATGCCCTTTAGAATTGTATTACAGGATAGACAATGAGATATTATAATATTAGTGCATGATAATCTTATACAATAACCTGGTATTGATGGACGTTTGTTGTACGTACGGAGTTGCGGTTCCGAAAACTTTACACGTAATTGTTACCAGTTATATAGCAGATACTGCATAAGGTTTGCTATTCATAAGACGATTTTTAGGACTCGAGAAGCCAACGATATGACTGTATTCACAGCGTGAAGAACTGATGTAAAAAAATTATTTTATCTCCACTCAATACTATTACTCATAAGTTTGGCAAAATAAATCAGCAAGTATGTATGGATAGTTCTGATATCAGATAGGGTAAGAGAAATATATTTATTTCTTATTCATATTCTTGTCTACTATAAGTGGTACAAAGACGGATCGGTTACCCCTAGAGATGTGCAGAGAAGATTGAATGCAGTAAAAGTAAGAGAAGGAGAAAATAAATAAATATATACAATGTAAAGAATAAAAAACAAGCATCAGAGCATGATTGGAAATATAACGGAAAATATTTATATTTCAATATGAAAGTAGTAAAAGTAAAGTTGCAATAATTTATTATAATTGATGATTCATTTTTGGTTAATAATTTATTTTTCTACTTTCTGCGTAGATAAATACATACATACACTAGTTTCAGACCACAATTTTCTACCACTAATTAGTCTCTGTGGTTTCGAACGGGCATACAGAAATGACGACATTACATATATTCCGAAATTATCATAGAACATCAAATAATTAACATTTTATTAGGTAATATCCGCATTGGAGCAGAGTGGGATGCTCTAGACTTCCTCGGAGAACCCTGTGCTCAGCAGTGGGCCATTGATTGAAGCCATCAACAAGTCAGCTCAATCATTATTTAGGGAAAGATCCAAGGCCGCCGAAAACCTGGCAGACGACGCATCTCACGGTTAAAAAACCTGGGGAACTGGTTCAGGATGAGCACAAGGTCCCTCTTTCACGCAGCAACATCAAAAATTAAGTATTAATGATAGTCAACTGTCAATGATAGCCTACAGTAGACGGCGTTATAAGAAAAATATCAACAAGTCAGCGTCATTACTCAAAACTCATATAATTTGAAACACTAATATTCACCTATGAGTACAGTAATAATATAAAGACGACAGATTGAAGTGAAGGCAGGTCTATTATAAGTTGCTTCCTAAAATGGCCGCTTAAGACACAAGCCACGTCCTCCTAAACTGACAAAGCGAACTATTCCACTACAATTTTCGTCACGACTTGCCAACTTTGGTTGCAACGCAGATTCGTACCGTGAATGGCAACATTAAGGCGAGATGCGTAATCAAAGCCGCGTTGTTCTAAGGAACAAGCCGGCAATTGTTTTAAGGCCTAAGTTTAAATAATGTTCATTTGGTCCGTGAAATACGAGTATTGTGTATACAGTAATTGGTATAAACCAGGCTACAATTTTGTTATTAACATAATTTGGATAAGTTACATTCTAATTTAAACGTAACTCATTGCCCGACGCGAAATTTTGTGAGGATGTCAGGATGGATGTATGTCTATCTATCTACACACACACAGACACAAACACGTACGTGACAGGCCGGTTTAGTGGTTAGTGAACCTGGCTACTACACCGGAGGTCGTGGGTTCGAGTCCCACCCAGGTCATACTTTTCTGTGATGAACAGGAATGTTTGTTCTGTGTGTCTGGGTGTGTAATAGAAATATCTA
>DWJZ01010311.1:0-10193 GCA_018249125.1 Asbolis capucinus
ATATTGATGTCCTCTATAAAACTGTAGTACATCACTTTGCTCTATTGTCAATAGTTTCCGCAGCGTACGCGATATAAGGATATAGTTTGTTTTCTCCCATGTTAGGTTACATTATTGAAGTTTTCATACGAATGCCTAAAGTTAATGAACATACATATGTTCATCGGGAATAATATAGAATTCTAAAGGTTAAAGAATTTTTCAAATCGGTTCAGTAGTTACGGAGTCTCCTCCTTTCTTTCACAAACAATCGAATCTTTTTTCTTTCTCTTTCGTCTGCGTCTTTTCTCTATCCTCTTTCGTCTTCTGCTTAAACAAAAAATCAAATCTTTCCTCTTCTCCTCAAACAAACAACCAAGTCTATCCGTTTCATCTTCTCCTTAAACAAACAATCAGATCTTTCATCTTCTCCATAAACAAACAATCAAATTTTTACTCTTCATAATACTAGTATAGATATTGAAATGTAAGTATATATTTTCACTATGATAAGTATTAATAAAAGGTTCAAAACGAAAATCTAGAATATCTTAGGCGTTCAACATAATGCAGACCAACGATCAGATCAGCTGCTTTTAAATAAATTTAAATGAAGTAAAATTTCAATAGAGTTAACAGTTAATATACCCAAAATTAAATGGGATATGCAAATGCTATGTAAACAATTAGCTCGCTCGCTCAGTAGCCCGTGCTGACAATAATTTCCTTCGTTATTTATGCACGCACATCACAGAGAAATGTAATAGAATTCTGTGTTTACTATGCAGATTACTTTTAAAAGTTTGCTGAATTCGTAATCTGTTGATTAAAATTGCTTTAGAAAAATTAACGTTATTTTAAAGCATGTGTCGGTAACCTTTTTTTATAGAAGGACCAGAAATGTTATAAGGATATTGGTGTTAAACGCATCTCGTGTGACACTGTCGGCAGGATCACAAGAAACGTTTTTGAGTAGAGTAAATTAGCTCTATACGGATCGTGTCGCAGTAGCATATGCGTCGCATACGGACCCCGGGCCGCAAGTTAGCGACATAGTTTAAAACAATACTGAAGCGTTATTGCAACCCGCAGGTCTATAATGTTCTGTGCAAACGGAAAGCGATTACAAAAATTTTGCGATAATTGCTCGTAGATCGCAAATTCGATGGGTATCAACAATAACCGTGCTACATGCTTAGTTTTGGCGCTCATTTTGTCGCATAAAGTACATAGTGCATGCATGTATCAATCAGCGAGCGTTATGCATGCGATCAAGTAGGAAATACGTTTTTTTACGCATAGCTCTTTCATAGCATTCTTTTAATTTTCGCTATTGTTTCTGATCGTTTGCTGTCTGTTCACTATTCGCTAATGTTAGCTAAGAAGTATGCCATTTTCCGCTTCTCAGTTTTCACAATGTGAAGGGTATAGGCCATAGTCCACCATGCTGGCGACTACATATATAAATCCACTATAGACTTATATATAGACTTACCATCGACACAACTTTATTGAGAATCTTACAGTTTTATAGAGAACTCTCGGAAACGCAGGAACCTCGTGAAGTTTACTTTCACCGAAACAAATTAAAATTTACTTCTGGCTATCTATGAGAATCTGAGATGCGCGCAGGATTAGAACTTAGTCCCATGCGTTTGAAAAACCAACGTTTAAATCATAAGGTTTTCGCATTGTTATGCCTTTGAAGTACTGAATGGCAATAGGCTTTAAGCCATCAGTGACACCCTAATGGGAACGTCGTCACCAGCACTAATGGCCAACTACGTTATTTCTGGTCAGAGACTCATCTCTCTTGCCTCAGCAAAAGGGAAGCAAAATTGAGGACCGTTTTAAAGACAATTTTGGTATGAAACTGTGTATCTATTTCTTGTATTAGTCATTAAGCGCTCAGTGGAATTAGAGTTCAATATAATGATATATATCGAATTGTAATGAAGTTGCCAAGATTCTGTAGCGCTTCCAACATGTTTGCTGAAGCTAGAATACCGGATTTCTTCGCAATAATACGATCTAGGGTAGCCGCGCTCTGGGTACGTATCCGTAACTTCTATAATGCCGTCCGATATTGAGACATTGGTTGTCTGTGCACCACGATGAAAACCAACGATAGTAATAGATATTATATTATTAACTAGTCTTTATTTTATATTATTTCTAAGTTTACTTTTAACACGGTCCATTGACCTAAAGATGTTTCGTGGACTCACTATGTAACCGCAATATGTGTCTATTCCTGATTTAATAAAGATTATTATTATTAATATTAATAACTACTTTTCATGTTAAATTCTGAAGCTAAGTGATGTTACAAGTCTGTAACACTTTAGCTGATCTCCAAGTGTTCCACATCAGGTACTCCAGATCTTCAAAATGTACTATGCTTATAGATTCCCATTCTTATAGGTTATGTTTTTTGCGGGCTATTAATGTAATTTGTGTGTTTGTGTTGTATATGCTATGCTATACTCACAACACAAGACATTTTAATGGGGCAAATTGTGTGAGCGTTTATTTAGTTACGTAGTCGCTTGGTTCAGCTATGGCTTGAATTGATGATAATGAGCACTGGCCGCATATTGGGTCTGAGACCTGAGGGTATCCTCATCCAGAGGGTGAAGTATTCCACCACGCTGCTCCAATGCGGATTTTTGGAGGGTTTCGTGGCCAACCCAAAAGTCGGAAGTTTTTATGCCCTGAATGCCTTCTCTTGAGTTATCGATTGCTATCTAATGAACAACAGAGGCCGACCGCTTTAAAAGCTCTCCAAAGCACGGAAGCGCTCATGAACTTTTTGCCACTCACCCATCCTCCTACCAACCTTTTCAGATCGCTAACAACTGTAACAATGCTATGAACAATTCAACGATTCAAACTAAACCTTTTGTTCCCAGAACCAAGCACTGAATCAACTCAAACAACAGCCCTACAGACAGTGTTTCGTCGGATTCTACCAACGGGATTCCTAAAGTCGACCATGACGCAGAAGCCTCGCCGGCCGTCGAACAGACGAGGGAAGGCTGACTCGCCGATGCTGAACTACATATTTGATTCATATGCTACTAGCAACAAGCATTTTCATGATACGTAAGCTTAATATAATTATTTTGTTGTATTCACTTTAGATAAGCAGATAACACCTACAAGATAACCTAACGGCTTGAAGAATTCGAATTCAACTCATTTAACCTACGAATCAGAATTCAACTCATTTAACCTATTCATGGCTCACTACTGAGAAAGGGTCTCTGTTACTGAGGAGAAGCCTCCTCAGCTTAATCAGCCTCGCTGCTCCAATGCGATTGGTGGAGGCGTTAGCCAACATAGGTGTCGGAAGTTCTTATGCTTTCCGAAGACTGCCGCCGTGAACGTATTAACGATTGCTATCTAAAAAAAATATTTTTACGAAAAGTGATAGATCCAGCGATATTTCACGTCATGTGATTTTCACTATCTTATTACCACTTTATTCTACTGATAATTTGTGTAACAACGTCAAATTGCTATCTAGTACAAAGGTCCGCGCTAGATTGCGTATGGACAGACGGACACGGCAAAATTTAAAGAATTTCAAATATACTACAGAACCTCCAAAATGTTGAAACCTATCTAACCTAAACATGTATGAAATTGAAAAACATTGTTAAGTTAAAATGCAATTCAAAGGGAATACAGGATTTAATTATAAAGAAATTCCAGTATCACACAAAAACGTATGAAATTGAAAACTATAGTAGAAATCAACATTTATTTCAAAAGGACAAATAAAGCATAATACAGACTTAATATACATAGATAGACATAATATAGACAAACAACATCGTTATCATAGACCGTCAACATTATGACACGTGCTATCAGAAAACATAAATTTTCGCATAATTTGTATTCGTCCAATAACAAGCGTTTTATTGAACTCCAAATTTCCCATAAAACGTTCTATTCAAAAGATAACAATGGATGAAATTAGCATGATAAGCATTATGTAGTCGTTTTGATTACAAACAGTAAATGGTTTTATTAAAATGTTATGGCTCAGAATACGTCTTTTAACACTAACGTTGACTAAAACCAGATCTTAAACACCTTGTCGAGGTCTATTTTACGTTACAGCTAAAAATACATAATCTCTAGCGTTCAACTTCAATTTGATTTAGTGTATTATGTGAATAGATGGGTAAGGAACATAAACCCAAAGGCCACTGCGACTATGTTTGGTCTTGTTTCCAAACTGTGGTTTAGTGTAGGAAAGAATAGAATATATAGCTATGTTGTGCTACTACTAGCAAGTTACATACCAGAGGTAAATCTATCTGAATACTGGCTTTCTTAAATATAGAACCGCGCGGAAAAAAATAATATTTAATATTTTCTTAACAGTTGCGAGGATTGACATGCCACGTACTGCACGAATTAAAATTTTATAACCAGACATAACCTGGTACCGCGGGAATGAAAAGAAAAATCAGTGCCGCATCGAACGTGTTAAAGAACAATGTATAAAGATAACGGTGTTGGGGATTCTAAAGACTGTTTTGAGATGAATGAAATTTTTATATTTTAAGATGTGTATAAAATCTTTATGATGAATAATGGTGCTGTGTAATGTAGAGTAAGACTTTTGTAAAGATGTTTATTTAAAGAAATCTAATTTTAGAGTAAGTTTTTGTTAACCTTTCTTTTGTTACACTTATTCCTGTGTTTTGATATACTTAGAGTATAATGATTTTAAAATTTTCATCCGACTCTGTGCCTTGTATATTGTTTGAATAGTTCATTATGTATTAGCAAATAATAAAATATCATAATGATTTTCAAAATCATAATTTATATCTGCGTATCAAACTAAAATATTTCATGTCTCAGCATATTCTTAACATAAGCAACATAAGGGTTAAACAATATACTTAAATCTAGAAGAATACCTAAACTCAATTAAATTATTCTCTTCGCTTCAATGACATTTTTCTTGACAAGCAATGCGTTACTTACCTGATGTTCTGCAAAGATACGCGGAATGTCATCAATGTCTAATGACGTAATATCAGCACTTACTACCATTAGACCAGGGTTTCTCAACCTTGCAGTCACGCCTTCATTACGTCTTTCATGCTTCCCCTAATAAAATGTAGGTAATTCGTAAGTGTTTGGTTGGAGGAAAACAACATTATAGTTTTGAGTATATTTATTACATGTAGAAAATTAATACCTTTCTAAACATTTACTTCGTACAAAACAATTAAAATCTATGAAGTAACTAATTTGAAACCTTTTTTTTTATTATCAAATGCTTCGCATGTCCCCTGAGAATGACCATGCACCCCAAGGAACTGGTTGAGAAACACTACATTAGACCCTCTTGCACGTTTACTTCCTTAATACTGTTAAGGTTAAAAGTAAAAAGTATGCCACAAAAGTGGCAGCAATATGCACTGCTTTACTACCAACTACACATAAAGAAAATCTCAGAGTTAGTTACGCTGCTACAGTTTTACGATAAGCACAGACATTTTACAACTTAGCTCCTTGTACTTAACGCAAAATACTTAAACATTAAAAACCCTTTCAAAGGTTGCTCATTAAACTGAACGAGATAACATAGGGTTTGGTTCAACCGAAATTAGTCCGCGAATGTGCCTATAAAATTTACTAGGGGCAAGCGTCTAAGCAATTTAGATAATGGAATTGTAGCTAATAAAATTACACATTTTGTATACAATTGTTTAAATTGAAACTCGGTAGTATTAGGACGTCGACAGACCAGATTAGGATAGAACTTGATTGGGCGAGTTGAAGCATCAGTACACGCGGAAGTAATGATTTAACCCATATTGTTACGCCATGTTTGAGGCAATTGAAAGTTTGTTAAATGTTTCCTCAAAATTATTTTCTTCACCTAGTGAAGGCGGAAGCAGGCTATATGGTGCTCAGTAACATGATATCTTATTGAAGTCGGAGTTACCGTTCAAATTTCGTAGACAACGTGACCATTCAGGCTATAAAACGACTTTATAAAAGAAATTGTTCCAAGCCCCTGTTCGTGGAATGGCCTGGATTGGATCAATAGAAATTAAAACATTATATTAATTGCGACAAGAAGAAACGCTGCGAAGTTTTTAATTTGTGTCCAGTTTTAATGAATATTTAAAAGCATTACGTCATTATCGCTCATTCATTAGGTTAGCGGGAAATCGCCTTTAAATAATTCCATTTTGCGAGAACAGACGAATTATAAAAGCTTTTAAGTAATTGTAATTACATCTGTTTCATTGAAAACATTTTAATATATTTTGAAAATTTTATAGTAGCTCGATGCAGGAAGTGAGTAATCTTTTGAGGTTAGGACTATCGGTAGACAACCCAGTGCTCCATAATAACTGGAAAAATGGATGTCTAGAGATTTAAGAGTCAGAGCCGGAAAATATCAATAATCAGGTGTCCGACTTACAAGCAGCAAACCCTTATGCTTTTTATGGAAAATGACGGCATCTAGTTAACAAAACATCTAAATGATATCGAAAAAGCACAACATTCTAGGAGTAAGCTTAGGACTGAAGCAGATGAACTCATTTGTGTCAAGTCAAAATCCCCTGCACGTGGTGTGCCCTGTTGAAAATTGGGCGAGGTTGTGGCATCAGATCCCTCTCTATGACCTTCTTGAAGCATTGTATAATCCAGTTGGATGTCTACCTTCTATATTTTCCTTCACCGAAACATACCTTTAAAAACTTCCGTTTGGGAGACCGTTTTTTGGGGTTCTTTTGGGCTTTAATATGAACTGGAGGCCCATTGAAGTACGGGTAAACAAGTGCTGCAAGAAGGTGAACATGTTTTTTGTTTTTTTTTTCTATTCATAAGTTAACACTAGACTAAGATCCCACCTGATGGTATGTGGCGATGAAGTCTTCGATGGTAAAGCGCACTAACTAACTAGAAGCCTATTCACTCTCAACTTTATAAAAGTCCTGCTCGTGTTGTAGTATAAGAAAGATTTCCGCGTTAAGTATTTATGTCAAATATATTTTCTTTTACGGAAACGTCTTTCTGAAATATTAACTTCGCAAGAAACAACTTACTAAGCGGATTCATAAGTACTTAGAAACTTGTTTTTATTGCTTCAAAACTGCCATCTACACGGTTGGTCAAGTTGTTCCTGTTTGTATGTTAGTGAGTTTGTATGTTTGTATTTTCACTTACAAATCAGTGGGTGTACTGAAACTAAGCTAGTTTTCTGCAAATACTTCACTATAGTAGTGTTAGTTTACTGGGATCTAGTCTTGGGGCGCGCACTTCTAATTTTCAAAATTATGTGTGTATTGGAAGATATACAACTTGCTACGGTCAAGGAACATAGTGAAGAAATGTGCACTCCTGAGAGTTGCCCATGTAGTTCTCGAAGGTGTGATGTCTACCAATCCACACTTGACCAGCGTAATGGACTATGGCATGTACCTTCACTTGAGAAGAGACCAGGGTCCAGTAGCGAAGCAGTTGCAATGATGATGATGACTTGGCACTGAAAACTTGAGCTTGTTATTTATCACAAATATTTTAATTGTTAACGGATACTTTAAAATTTTCTTATATTGTGTTTTTCCCAGTTTCGTAAATCATGGTCATAAAAAGATATCAAGTAGAAACTGACATTGAGATGCTAACGTTACCTTTTTTCATATCATAGAAATACATATATATATTACTCAACGAAACTTCAAATACACTTCATGTCAGACACACGAGTATTACAAAATATTTGCTTGCTCAAGCATTTTCCGGGAACGGATATTTCCATTTCGTACGCCTCACCCTGTAATATTCACTCAATAACTATGGTAAGTATCTGTAACTTACCTAAGCTACTTAGGGTAAGCGAAAAGGGTCTTTATGAAAATCACTTACCATTATATTATTTCTTAGGTTGTTGTGGACACTGGCGGCTTATTATATCTACTAGTTGAACCTATAAAAGTTGTCCTGTAGTAATTTGTGTTTCGGAATCTCTATGCATTTGTAATTTTGTTCTACTTAGATTTCAGTCTTTTCGATTTATATAATTAACAGGAATGTATAGGAAATTGACCTAAGTTTTTAAAATGTTTATTTTCACATACATACATATATTACGTTATATAAAAAGGTTATTTTTTGTAAAATAGAACCATTAGTGATTAACACCAAGTTAGTGTATAAACTTCTTATCTACTAGAACTACAAATTATATAAAAAATTGCCAAGGCTTTAAGAACAGTACACAAAAACCGTGACCCGATATTTTACTCGTATATTGCAATCGAATTTGGGTGACCGATATTATCTGATCGACTTTGAATTTGAAATATTTGAGGAAAACGATTACTCAGTATTTACTAACGTTACTATTAGATCCTTCTACATTGTTGTCTGTATATAAAGAACTCTCGTTTTTTGTAGTCACAATCCTAATATGGAATACCTTAACTTTTATCATTAGCCTGTATTATCACATGCTGTGATTACCTATAAATATAACAGCAGTTATTCATGCTACATTTGATTGTGTACTTAGATTAAGCCATATTCTGTTTCTTATGTTGGTGATCCTTAAATAAATATTTACCTGGCTGGCTTTAACCCATGTCCCACTACTGAGCACAGGGGTCATATTGACCCATTCTCCGAGGTATCACACACTGTTGCTTATCTTTATCGACAGGCCAGTTGGTCTAGTGGTTTGTGAACCTAACTACTACACCGAAGTTTGTGAGTTCGATTTCCACCCAGGTCAAACTTTTCTGTGGTGAGCAGGAATGTTTGTTCTGTGTGTCTGGGTGTAAATATCTATATTTAAAAATAATATATGTATGTTTATCAGTATTCTGATCACCATAGTACAAAATAATGCTTAGTTTGGGGTCAAATGGCCGTGTGTTAGTTGTCCAAAGATATTAAATTATTTTTTATTTATCGATCGATTAGGATCGAAAGAAGCCGCGGGGATATGAACTCTTTATCTGCCGATAAGCATATGGAAAAGTAGATAAAAATAGTAAAAAAAATTAAGTATTGCGTGCGCAACAAAATATTTTTTGACGATTCAAAAAATATACACATGTGCAAATTTTCAATTTCGTGGACAGCCTGAATGCCACTTTTTAGTTTTTGTCACTGTACTACTATCCCAAGCGGTGGTAGCGGTTAAGAATTCGGCCTCCTACTCGGGATGTCCGGGTTCGAATCCCAGGGCGCGCATTTCTGACTTTTCAGAGTTATGTGCGTTTTAAGCATTTAAATGTCACTCGTTATAATGGTAAAGGAAAACATCGTGAGGAAACCTGCATGCCGGGGAGTTAGCAAAACTCAAAGGTGTTTGAAGTCTGCCAATCCGCACTTGGCCAGCATGGTGAACTATGGCCTTAACCTTCTCATTCAGAGAAGAGACCCGTGCTGAAGTGGGCCGTGATGGGTTGAGATGATGATGATGAATATTCTAATGTATACGTCGTGTAATTATTATATTTTGATCAAAGAACATGTACTACCCGAGATATTCGAAGGCAAGCCACGTTGGCTACCTGTTTCGAATGCAGTGCACCTACATACGCATTGCCGTATTCTTAAACAATTTCCCTGGGGAATCGTGGAGTGTAATTACTTTTTAAATTCCAGACACGTTTTAAAACTTTAACTTTCTGACTTAAGAAGGCATTTTGGCTTTTTCAGCGCTCTATTGTACAAATGTATTTTTTTTACCATGAATAAGGTAATACTTGGCTATCACCTGATGGTAAGTTGCGATGAAGTCTTTGATGGTAAAACGCACTTACTTAGTAGTTGCCTATTTACTTTTTATAAGCATGAATAGGTACATGAACCTCGTTCAGTAACAATAGTTATGAAAATTATATTTTAATCCAGTTATTGATCAATTAATTATTGATTGTCGAAATTAATTTCTACTAAGCAAAGTAGATTACATTGTCACTCTTTTGAAATAATTTTTTTTTCACGGATATTGATTACAGTTACGTTACAATTCCGACAAAATTAAATTGATTAAAATTTGATTGTGTTGGAATTGATAGCTAGAAAACTACTGACGTTGCTTGGGAAGTAAGTTTATGGTAACATGTAGAACAGGGATGAGCAACCTTTTGAATAATGTTTCAATTTTAAATTTGATTTTTGCTAGAGGGCCGCACATAGATTAGCATTATTTA
>DWJZ01010312.1:0-10193 GCA_018249125.1 Asbolis capucinus
GGTTAAGTACGTAATTCGGTTTTGTTGTCAAAGGATTGTTATAACTTAATTCTACTTTACGTTTGTTAGGATGGAGGTTTGTTGCTCCTTCATGTAAAAACTACTGAATGGATCTGAATGAAATTTGGTATAGAGATAGATTGTAGTGTAAAATAACACTTTATCAAAGCATCTGACTTACGAATGAAGCCGCGGGCGGACAATAGTACAAATTAATGTATATTTACTACATTATTGTCATAAATTAATATAATATATCTGTTACTGATGTCTGTGCATAGAAGATATTTTGAAGAACCTGTTTGGAGGAGTGTAGAGAAATATAATTTGGCAAAATTTGATTTTTGAATATTTGTCTGTTTGCCTATTTTTTATTTTATCAAAGCAACAGGCCTACAGTGGACTGATACGGCTCAATACCTCCCGAGTAACAGAAAGTTCCTCTGTCCTCATCCAGTCGGTCAAGCAGCTAAAGATCTGTACACTGGAGACCGTTACGTACAACATTTAATTATACTAAATGAATAATACTTAATAACTCCGTCGATTTATGTATTCATCAAAACAACTTATAACCTGTTCTATCGTAACCAGCATCGAGGAATTTTCGACTTCATTAACGACTTATAAAGTCTATTTTCAATTAATACTATGCCCGTTACCTCGCTCACTTTGCGAGGAAATTTGTGTTTTATTACATTAGATTCAGGGACGGTTTTTCATCGTGTCCTGTTCGAAAATTGGTTTATCCGCAGGACGTGTTGCGAAATATGGGCATTAAGGTGCTTACACGTTTGACGGTTGTGACGTCATAAGTTAGATATTAAGAAATAATTTGTGTTCAATATTGAAATGCGTGTATGACTAGATCCAAGGAATGTTGAGTCATCGGGGTTTCTTTAGCGATGACAAAAATTGAGTCCGAAAGGCACAGTATGGAAAAATAATTTAAAATAATTTCTGATAAGCTTAAACTGATACGTTTGTACAAAAAGTGATTCTGTACTGTTCACAATTCTCTTTCTGTTCTTTGGCTAGAAAAGGAGTGTACTGGCTTGAATTTGCTAACAACGGCTCATTGTGTTCCGAATTGAAGATTGATATTTTTTTTATTTTCTTTGTCTTTCATGATGCGTACCGCAAAGGAATAGAATAACTTGCCTGCGTCGGTCTTCTCGTCTAAGTACGATGTAGGAGTCTTCAAGAGAAGACTGAATAGGCACTTACTAAGTTAGTGTGTCCAACATCTTAGACATCATCGCCAATTTGTATGTACAAAATGTGAAAAAAAATTGAAAGACTGTTCTTCTTTCTTAGCCGACAACTCATAGGCACGGTCTTGCTGATGCGCTTGGACAAGTGACCACATACTTTATCACTCATCAGCTCGTATGTAAACTATTTCCATAACGGCGTCGTTGGTTTGACTAAAATATCCGTCAAATTTCTTACTTGTTATAATGATGTTGTTAAACCAGATAACAGGAAGGCAGATCGAAACCAGTATTCAGTTTTCCTCCTTTCGAATAACAAAAGTAGGCACTTGTACTTGCACAATATACTTCCCATGCCGCCATTACCTTCATTGAAGTAATTGCGGCCACACAACGAACAATAGTTACCTCATATCTCTTTACAGAGGCAAGGGGCGTTAGCGGAGCCCCGGGGCGCCGTCGTACGCAGAAAGGAAAACCCGCTTAGCGCCGCTACTATAAAACGAGTAACAAAAAACAAATTGCACTTTCTGTTTGTATGATAAATAAGACAATGTATAAAAACAATATTTTTTAACTGTAGTAGCTTCAATAAAACATTCCCATTATTGAAAGCTAGTAGCTTCAATAAAATATTCCCATTATTGAAAGCCGCATCAAAATCGGACTAGTTTTGATTTTGCACAAACAAATCCTTACTGCAGCGTCCCCTTATGAGTTGTAACCGTAGCAGTTATCGAAGAACACGCACTAACGAAACTCGAACCTATCACTGAAAACTGCATCCAAAACGGACTAGTAGTATTGGACATAAACGGCAACATTGGTATGCACAACATTGGTGTGCACACATATGTCGTTTCCGTACTGTATAAAAATTGCTTTAATTATTTACCCGATTTTTAAATTTTCTCTTATATTTCTTAAGTACTAGTGTGACCGCACCTTAACAAACACTGTGTTCAAACAGAAAATATAAGGAGCAGATTTGTTATTAAAAAATCTTATGACCTAAAATAGTTGGGAATATTCAATTCCCAGTGAACAGATTGAGAATTAATGTGTATACAATTTTGAAACATTAAAATCACACATATTTACCTGTAATTAATAGCAAAAATATTTGTATGACTCCTAACTATAAGGACTAATGTAACAATATGAGAATTTTCACTTTTTTATGTTAAACGCTTCCTTTCACAATACTTTAGGACATGCACTGAATTTGTTAAATATCCTAACATTATAAATGAAAAAACCGGTTGATCTAGTTGTTAGTGAACCTGGCAGCTACACCGAAGGTCGTGGATTCGATTCCCACTTAGCTCAAACTTTTCTGTGATGAGCAGAAATGTTTGTTCTGTGTGTCTGGGTGTAAATATCTATATAAGTATGTATTTAAAAACATATAGGTATGTTTGTCAGTTGTCAGATCACCACAGTATAAGCTAATGCTTAGTTTGGGGTCAGATGGCCGTGTGTGAGTTGTCCAAAGATTTTTATTATTATTATATGTATTGTTAGTGTGTTAGTAACAATAATTGTGCTTACTTCTATGTTAGTATCATTACTTTATACTGTAATATCTTAATATTTGTAAGCTCCATCCAATGTTTTTGGATGGGGCTATCTAACCAAGCTCCCATCGTCTTCAAGATGCCATTGTTATGCCACTGTTGCGTAACCGCTGTAGTAATGACGATGAATAATGATGAACCACAGTTCCTGCACTATTCCTCGTCATAGTTCGCTAAAGTTATTTCTTTATGTAAACAGAACATGTTCGTTGTAGCATCACTCGCTCATCGGGAGTTGCAATAATAGTGACAGTAGTTTGAATGTTGGTCTGTCTAAACATTCATCAGAACGAAGTTATGTGTGTATTGCAAATAAATTGCTTGTTATAACGAAGGAAAACAACAGGAGTCAAAGTGAACATATTTATTTCATCATAGGAAGTATCGGCTTATTCAATGAAAATTTATTCATTATGTTACTTATATATGTATATGTATATAGTAGGTCACCCTAAAATTGGAAATCTGCATTCCTAAATGTATGTCCGCATAAAGTTTTTTTTATACAATATAAGTTAATGCTTGACTTCGATTCCACCAGATGGAAAATGGCGATGATGTCTAAGATGTTGGACACTAACTTAGTAAATGCCTATTCACTCTTCTCTTGAAGACTCCCATATCTTACTTAGGTGGGATCACCGACGCAGGCAAGTTATTCCATTCCCTTGCAGTACGCATAATGAAAGTCGGAGCCCGCGTCGTTCGGACCGGCGGGATGTTCACGACATAAGTATTTTGAAAATACTCACTTTTTAAAACCGTTCGCGATTAAATCCGTTGAAAACTCACCCCATTATACATTTTTTCCTATTCTATAAATAATTTTCTTTAAACCCCTATATCTTTCAAACTTACCGTTCGATCTCGACGATTCCTCTTGATACCTACTTCCCTTAGTACCCCGCATCCAACTAGACTGCTAAAACCTAAAATTTATCTACCGTACGCCGGGTTTTTCGAGGAAGAAGGAAGTGGAAGGGGAAATAACATCGTCAACTTCCCAAAGCTGAAGCGAAACGTGAAGCGTGATTGTAGGATTGTAGTTAGTGCATTTTAAGTTTATCATCAAAGATACGTCGCCACTTACTATCACGTGGTTTCGTCAATCAATAAATCTAACAAATAAAGTTCGTGAATATAGAATCAAAAAAACATTTCTAAACTAAAATGTATTTGCAAACCAAATGTTGCAAAGCCCTAAGCAAGGTTTATTGCGTCACAGCGCAAGTGTAAACAGCATGGCTGAAACGACGACGCAATATCGGAGTTTCTTTCCCCTCACATTCTGGTCACGGGGACTTACCGAGATAGGCATTGGCTGCAAGAGTCTACTCGTTGTCTGTAGTTTTTAGTTTATTTTTTTGTGCTAACAATTTCTATGTGGCCTGTAACAAAAGCCGTATTTACTTGAATATGGTCTTATGGTTTTCATGAACGAGCCACATATGCCTTCCAAGTAGAGGAGGTAAGCCTTCGTTATTGAAGCAAACTAGCGTCGACAAGGCTTAACAACAGGCAGATGACGACAACAATTGGAACTGAATGTTTTACGTACTATTTTTTGGGTTCATAGCCCGCCGGCTTGAAGCGTTCATAACCAAGCAGCTTTTGTCGATTGTAGGCGACTGAAAAAGTTAAGCAACAGTTATCGCAGTCGGTAAGAGGATGGGTGACCGTTAGTGGCAAAAAAATTCATGGACGCTTTCGTGCTTATTAGGGCTAGTAAAGCCCCGGTTGTTACTGTTAAATAGCACTCGTTAAACCATGTCGATGGACTTCGGGTGGCATAAAAACTTCCGCCACTAACTCCTCCACCGTTTGGAGCAATGTGGTGGATTTTGCTCTAGGCCTCCTCAGTATGAGAAGAGGCCCGTGCTTAGTACTGGGTCATCAATATGTTGAAAGCGCTCATAAAATTGCAACTAACTGTCATCCATTCAATTTCCGATGCCCGATGATGCGTAACTCTGCCGATCTTTTATAATCGACACAATCCACCGGGCTAGAGCGTTTCAAATGCAATATCGATTGCTTATTGTGCTTTCCGTGACTATACACTGTTCTCGTGAAGGACAATTCACCCATGACGTATTGTTGCGAACGACCATTTTATCTTGACCCCTTGTTCAGTAACACTAATGAACAATCATTGGCAATCAATTATAGTCAGATTTAATTATAATATTTCTCTTTGACTCTTTAGCTGTCATTATAGTTATTGAATTATGTGATTAATTTGAATTAAAGTTGAATTAGGGGGTGAAATGTAATTTAGTAACATACGCAATTCATAAAATGGCCATATAATTATACTTCTTGACTACATAGAAGCTACTTCCGTACTCGTATAAGATTACCAGATAAGACAAAATAAATTAAAAAACAAATAGTTTAAGTATTAAGAAGATTTTCAAAATATTATTCTTTATCTCAAAAACATGTTTTTAATGCCTGTATTTCGTTGCAACCTCTAATTTCCCCCTGCTAGGAATAGGCCATAGTCCACCACGCTGGCCAAATGCGGATTGTTAGTCTTCAAACAACTTCTAGAACTTTATTGGGATCGTGTCTAGAGGGCAGGTTTCTTCACGATATTTTCCTTCACCGCAGCAAGCCATTAACTTGTGATACGCTCATAACTTTTTCCTCAATATGGTGAATAACTCGATTGAATAGTAGCTATAACTGGCATTTAATAATAATCTCATTAACTACTGGAGTAGATTAGTAGATATTGCTAACAGTTATTTAACGGGTCATTAAATTTACGAGCCAATAACTCTGTTATTATCTATTGTGCATTTAACAAAGCTATTAGGTGTGGTGTTTTGAAATTTCTTGAGTAATTACTTTATTTTTTTCATGAATTGACGCGTAACAGTAAAATTGTACTTTCAAAAATACTTCTTATACAGCTGATAATTACGGTTTTAGTTTTAACTAGATTTACCGACCACACAGTCAATATTCCACCATATAGTGCATGAAAACAAAAGGATTTATAATTCGTTAATGACGAATTTTCATCCCCTTTTTCAATTTCTTATAGCCTTTTCTCGAAAAAAAAGTAACCTATGTTATTTCTCAAGTTATATTCTACTTTTCCAATTTTCTCCAAAATAGATTCCGTACTTTATGGGTGAAAAGGTAACGAACTTTCGCATTTACATATAATATTAGTAACGAACTTTCGCATTTATAATATTCGTAACGATGATTTGATAAAAAAGGGTTATTTAATGCGCCTTATAACAAAATTTACTAATATTATCGAAAACCGTGCGAGTGCTTCAATGCGATCTATTAAGAGGTCATATTAAACTGGTCGATGTTTCTATTCACTCATCGTATGTTACATATAGTAAAATCCTTAACACCCTTGAAATAAGATAGAATTTAGCCCAGCATTTACCTCCAGTGCACTGGTTTTACAACTATTATTTCGTGACTATTGAGAATAAGCTGTCGTTGGTGACGAATTGTAGGCTTTTCACCGTTGCAGTGCAATTTGCGCGTTTTAGTGCTGAATTGGGTATTTGAACTATTCGGTGTTAGGGTATTGTGTTACAGACTAGGGTAAAGAGAAGAGAGAAAGGAAACGAATTAAATGGAATAAAGAGAAAAGAGAAAAATGACAGGAATGAAATTAAGATTTGAATTGGACATTGGAATAAGCTGACTAACCTACTTCTGCCATTAGAACTATGTATACTGTCAAAAACAAAGCAAATGTAACTTATATTAATTATAACTTAGTTTGGTTTTAGCAGTGATAGTCTAACACTTTGAAAGTTGGTCCTGAGTTCAACTCCAGCGCGTACCTCTAATTATCAAAAGTTTTGTATGTATCACTTGGTTTGGTAAAGAGAAAAATCGTGAAGAAGTCCTCCCGAGACTTCACCGTAAAGTTCTCAAAAGTGTGTGAAGTCTGTCATTCCGCACTTGGCCAGCGTGGTAGACTATATACCTCTTACATTGTGAGGCGAGGCTCGAGCCAGAGTCAGTTACGGCTTCCATTGATGAATAATATCCATAAATCATCAGTAGTATAATAATTCCACAATTCTGAATTTCAATCGTTAATCCATATAAGCCATCGTGATGTGGGTTGCATCGTATCGGAAATCATTTGTCGGTCGAATTGCTTTGTTAGCGAGTCTAATATTTGATCGGGTGCTAATCGCTGTATTAGTTTGGGTTTATTTTGAATATTGGTGATTGTTTTAACACACACATAGATATGTTTTGATTCATTTTATTCACTAGAAAAGCATGGAGTGATTATAACATTAATAGAAATTGTAGTTTTTGTTACGCAACATTTCGAAGGGTGTTCGTTGCTCGGCGGTGAGTGGGGTGTATCTCAGGTATCGGAAAAAATTATATGTATGGAAAGTAGCGGCGTCATGCCGATGTGGTGTGAGAGAAATAATATATGTTCAGTGTCAATTCAGTTTCGAAAGACGCTAGGAGATGGCAGTAGTAAATTTGTAGTGATTTTCTGAATCACGATGTCGAGAATCTCTGGACATTATATAAGTATGTGGAAATAAGGATAAAAGGTTGACTTTGACTGGATGTTCAGAATGATTTAGTTAATTCGAAAATACCTAAATATAAATTTATACGTAGAATTTATACGTAGAAAAATGTTTGACTTTATTTCAATATACTGTAGTAGTAGGTATACAGTAAGATCATTTAATAAATGACAATGCCAAAAACTGCCCAATTATGCGCCTTAAATAAAGAAATCTCAAAAATAAACTTCTTAATTATACTTTCGAATTGTGTAATAAAAATAAAGACGCACCCTGGAGTTTAAAAGCTAATTAATAAAAAGTGCTTCATTAATCCTCTATCACCGGTATTTTTTCTCATCGATGGCAAAGGCAAACGGCTGTACAGCCTTACCTTAGCCTATCAGAACATTGTACAAAAAATTTATTTTCCTATTTCTATTACATTAAAAGATGTTTAACTGCAGTTTTGTCAGTAGTTTGGGAAAACTGATAGTAGGAGATGCGGCAGAGCTCATATTATTTTCGAAGACATGGCTCAAAGAACTAGATTCCAAGCCAAAACCATTAAAAAAATAGATACATATGTACTACTCTGTGCTTTGTGTATACTCTGTGCTTCAACCTTGTTGTTTTTAAATGTCAAGTAGTTCTAAGTTGGACCTATATTTTTACTGTTATTAGTGAGATTAGTATTGTAATATCTGTATTAATTGTTTGGATATAAATCATGGCATCTCAATTAGGATTTTGTGTTAACTGTTTTATCTTTGCGAGGAGCCTACTGATATTTTGTTCCTTGGACGAACTCTCCAAATGTCTTGAAGTTTTTGATCACACAGTCTACAGTCGGTAGAATGACTGTAGGGTGTCACATAAAATGACAGACTTGTATTAAAGTCGGATCGGATTTAATAATATTAGTGTTCCTAGCTTCATTTCTCGCTGATATATGTATTTGATGATATTTTATAATAAATTATCAGGATTTTTTTTTGTTTTATTCCTTCTCCTTTATTACACACTATTTTACTAACACACATTTGAATATGATAACATCAAAATGCTTGCGAATTCTTAAGATTTCATTAGTATCCCAAAGTGTAATGAGTTAATATTTCACCCATAGAATTTATATACATTTTACTATTATTTGACACTAAAAATTGCCCTCGCTTCGCTTCGGAAGTACCACTTACCACAAAAAAGTAGTTATTGTGACATTATTGTAACAGTTAGACATATGGTATCGCGGACTTATCTGTAGATAAGGAGATCCTCTGTAAAACTGTAGTACATCATGTTGCTCTATTGTCAATAATTACCGCAGCGTACGCGATATATGGTTTTTTTTTCGCACGTGGATTAACATTATTGAATTTTTTACGCGGTTCCCAATTTTTTCTGGTATTAAATATAGCCTATGCTCATCAGGGATAATGTAGGACTCTAATGGTAAAAGATTTTTTTAAACGGTCCAGTAGTTTCGGAGCCTATTCAATTGAAACAAAGAAACTTTTAAATATTTCCTCTTTATAATATTAGTGTACATATCACCTTGTATTTTACCTGCAATAAGTTAATGTTTGTCATCAATCTCACCTGATGATAAGTGGCGATGATGTCTAAGATGTTGGCTGTAATAACTTAGTAAATGCCTATTCACTCTTCTCTTGAAGACTCCCACATCATACGTGGGCGCGAACACTGACACAGTACGACGTATTTCATAAACGATATGAAAATGTGTGAGTAAAAATACTGAAATGTAAATAAATTCTTGATAAATAAAAAGTGAATCTTGGGTTCAAGTGCTCTTTTCGTTGTTAAAGTTGTTCAGATTCCCTTAGAAGCAGGTAAATGGGTATTCTTAAAGGAATTTCGTGTTCTTTAAAAAGATCTCAACATTTCGAATATTCACGTTCGAGAGCTAACGGAGCGCGCTAGTAATTAACGAAGTTTATTTTCTGGGGGTCTTGGAACAAAAGAAATTAATTTACTGTGAGTGCATTATCAACTTAACTTAGGTTTTTGTGAGAACATCTTATAAAGATACCTTGTGATACAAGTATGCAGTGTTTTTTCATTTAGTTATTCCATTCATAACTTCGACCCATAATTTCCACTACTGGACACGGGCCTACCCTCAAAAAGGGAAGAGTATATCCAGTCTCCTACGCTGGTTGAGCAGATTAGTGAACTTCTCATACGTTATGGAGAATGTAAGAGTGCAAGTTTTTTCACAATGTTTTTCTTCGCCGTACCAAGTGTTACCAAGCCATAAACCTTTCTTACGCACATAACACAATACTTTGAAAATTAGACGTGCGTTTAGGATTTGAACAGAACATTCCGTTAGAGAGACCAAAGTTCAAATAAGACTATGACAGCAGTTTTTCCTTATGGGTTAACTTCTGGTTAATTACAATGATATTTAGTTAGCAACTGATATGGCACGAGACAACCTATTGATATTATAAATGCGAAATTTGGTGGGGTTCGATGGATTGGTATGACTGAACGCATTTGAATGAAATTTAGCAAAGAGATAGATTGAAATCTGAAGTAACACGCAGGCTACTTTTTATCACAAATCATGTGGGTGAAGTCACCGGCAGATACTAGTTTAGTATTCGCTTTTGTTTTATTTGCGTAAGACGCATCTACATATGTATATTATTTATTTATTTAAATATACAAAATGTTGTGCCCTAGTAGGGCGTAGTAAACAAATTGAGAGAGTACTTTGTCAATAATTTATACTTAGCTACTGTTAAATATCTTAAGCTGTAGCTAGGGTTACCAATCGTACTATATTATATAGTATTGTACTGTATTTCGGGACTCCATACTATGTACTGTTCAAGAAATATATAGTA
>DWJZ01010313.1:0-10193 GCA_018249125.1 Asbolis capucinus
GCAGTAGGCACGGAGATAGATTATAGTCTGGAATAACACATGGGCTTCTTTTTATCAATGTACCAGGCGAGCAAAGCCACGGGCAGAATCAATTATAATAATTATCAAGATAGCTCGATTCTACGAACCGTCATACATCATTCACTAAAATTAACAATGTTATGTACATCAAAAATATTATCTTTCGTTATAAACGAACGTCAGTTAATGTCTATTCTTGGACTTCTGAGTTACAATTTCACACATACTATATGATACTTCTTCAATATACTATGCTAATGTGTCATATGAGCTGTGAAGTAAATATATGTACGTATATGTTGGTCAGTACTATGTAGTAGCTTCGTTATGTTTAGAATTACGAGGAATTACCTTGCTTGCTACTTAAGACATTGTTGTATTACATAATTCGAACCGAGTCTAAATCGGAGCCCCCTGTAATCCGACACGCCTACTGTAGAGTAATTAATATATTTAAATATCGATAAATCTTCAGGATTTGACAGGTCACGTGTGCGACGTGAATTTTGATTAATTAAATTGAAATTTGATTAATAATACAAGGTACTCTTTTTCTGAAAAATCCGAAGTGTAGCGGTCTCTCATATCTCTATAGATTATCTGATAAATACGATGATACAAAGTTTGTCGGATTACCGCGACCTCACTCTACTCGTGTATTAGTTCGACTGATATGTTTCAAATGATGAATATTAAATAACCATGAAATTATAAACGACTGTCATTCGGTTGGTAAGTTAATGAATATTTAAGTTAAGTGGAATTATAAATATTAGACCAGAAATGGAAATATTTTATAAAATACAGTACAGGCGGAAAATCTGTAATTTACCTCAAACTCATATTAAAATAATTTATTTCATGTAAATATTTTTGAATGAATTGAATGAGTAAATTTTTATTCAACGTCATCAAACAACGTCAATTTCTTACGAGTTGATTAATTATATCTATCTACACATACATATATTGTTATATATCTATTAAGTATATACGTGACCGTAAGATTTTGTTGTAAAAGATTTTTTATTAAAATAGTTTCAAGTTTACTTCAGACTCATGATGTAAACCAGTTGAGTTAGATAATTCAAATCAAAACAGAACGATAAGATAATGGTGAAACAGTCCTTGACATTCCTTGTTTCCTCCCAGCATAACTATAACAAACTTAGTTTACAAACAGACCGACAACTTACATTATTCAAAACCGATCCGATGTAAAATCCAATCAGGTGTACACAAACACTTAACTTATCATGTTTTGGCGACTATATTTTATAAACGATCGCGTGAGGGGGTGACATTTCCCCAGTGCGCGGGGGGAGGGGCAAACCCGCGGGAAACTCGAACACGTGTGTCGCAGCAGACGATCGCGGCTGGACTGATGAACCTGCCAGTGATAACGACGCGATACGAAACGTTCGGAAAATGAAAATAGTGGAAACGAGGTATCGTAGGTTGGAAACAGGTGAATATTGATGTGTGGAAAACGAAGTATGTATCGAGATATTTGTCTGAATTAAAGTATTCTCCAAACGGTACTAGAATTAAAGAGAATTAAGCCTTATTGCACACAATGAAACTAAAATTCTGACAACAGAGTTAAGAGGGAAAAAGCGAAATTCTCATCGCACTAAGTAAGCCTTACTGCTTCACAAAGTTAAAAAGAGACCTTCACTAGTGAGTAAAATCTAATTTGATGACATTTTTCAATTAATTTTGGGTTATTTTGATCGTGTAATGAGTTTATTAAACCCAATTTCATGGATCATTACAAGGCAAAGGACTATGAAATTTGGCACAGCTAGAGTTTTTAAGGAGAAGTAGTGCAGAAAGATTTTATATAACAATACAACAAAAATTAAACTTGACCGCTGACACACACATTGCTTTTTCATTTTCAGTTCTGGAGATGACATAATAACCTTATATTGCTGAATTAATGTGAAGTATCAAAACATGAAATAAAACCAAGTCTCAACACAATAAAATTCATTTAAATTAAATAATTAAAAACATCTATCCGGCGACCCCGAAACGAGAAATGAAAAATAAAAACTCATTCATAAACGCAGTAAAATTGAAATGAAATCTAATGAGCCGATTAAAATAATCTCACTCCTCATATTAAATCCATTTAACATTAAATTAAATGAGATAGAATAATTAATGGCTTAATTGAAATGAGTATTCAAACATCAATCAGATTAATATCACGGACGCGGGCCTTGTACGAAATATCTGATGTACAATTATATATTAACGAATACCTATAAATGTCAATCATTTTATTCAAATTAATTTAATAATTGAATTGTTTTAAAATGCGTGTGAACTGCACTTTAAAGTTATAATAATTGAAGCGGTCATAGGATGCTGTAGCCTAGTAGGTATAGATCCCGAAAGCGCTGCGCCGGGTGTTTGGTTCAATTCCCAAACGAGGTAAGTTATATAATGTGTTGTAAATTCTCGTGACACTTAATCCTATTGCAATAAATTATTTATTGTATATCTGAGTGCAGAAAGGCACAGACAAACCGATGAACAGACAAAAATTCTAAATATAATTCTTTTTGATTCTATTACCATTCCTCATCTTCCTAGAAATGGCCCCGAATATAATCCATGTACAGACACCGATAAGTAAAACCAATATGTATTTATATATTATATATTTAATATTATATGTATTTATGGTATTGATATTAAGGACAAAATCATACTTTTCGATATTCCCTGGCTCAGAAATATATGTATCAGTCAGCAACGGTCACTAGTATACCTAGGCGAACATTCGAAAATATTTTTTGGTTTACAAACAAAACTATACAAATGTCTCAAGTTGTTAAGTCAAAAATTCTTTTCGAATCGTAGCCTAGGGTAGAAATGTTATTTATCTATATATATATATATATATATATATATATAAATCAATACCACTTTTCATTGTAATTGTATAACTCAAGAACGGGCTCACCTATCCAAACCAAATACTTAGGCTTTGTTCGGACTATTTATTGATTCTTCATTTAACACATTGTTTGTATTTGTAAATGGGGATTTTACTGTCAAATTGAACCTTTTTTCAGTTCACGTGGACGAAGACGCGGGTGGAAGCTAGTATTGTATAAATTGTAATGTCGCCTGATGGTAAACAGAGATGTTGTTTTAGATGGTAGAGCACACTAATTTAGATAAAGCCTGTTCACTATTGACTTATAGTATAATATTTTAACCAGATAACATTTCCCGTACACTTAAAACTATATTTTCTGTCTCTTAATGACTGTATTACAATTCGTTTACAAGCAGTTTGACTCATTTCATGAATTTTAATGAGTGTCTCAAGGCGACGATATATTCTTGTCATTCAGTTGATTTTATTACTTTACTGTTATCTGATGTCGTTGTGTTACACCTCGACTGCAAACATGGCCCACAACCGAGCACGGGTGTCACCTAGTGGTGAGACTCTACCACGCTGCTCCAACGAGGGTTGCTGGACAGGTTAGTGGCTGATCCAAGGATCGAGAGATTTAATCACTGGTATCCTATCAGCTGCGTGTTGTTATAACAATCAGGATAAATTACGTGCCCTCCGAAGCACCCGCTGTTGCTTAAGTTTTTTTAACTTAGTAGATCATTTAGAATATACGAAAGATGTCATACGTCTTGAACTTTTCCTAATTTCGAAAGACCTCATACATCTTAAGCGCTTTTCTTATCTTTCTGAATATTATAAAATCTCAATTGTCTCTGTCTGTTACGCTTTCACGCTTAATTTATGGAACCGATTATAGTGGAATTTGATACAGCGATAGGCTAGACCTTAAAACCGACACATCCTTCTTTTATAGAGTTATAATAGGGAACGAAAATTTATTAATAAGTACGAATAAAATCATAAAACTTTATTTATGAACTTACTAAAAAATTATATTGGTCATAGCGCTTTGCCATTTCCACTAGGCTATAAAAAGTGTACCACGTGGACGCAGTCGAGGAACAAGCTAGTAATATGTAATTTGCGTGTCTTTTTATCAATTAGCTTCAAGCCATCAATGACCTACTCTCTCTAATGAGCCTGGGTCACGCTACTGAGGAGGCCTAGGACGAACTCCAGGTCGCCGTTCCAATTGGTGGAAGAGTTAGTAGCCTAGCCATACTTTCGTCTTGCTACCCCTAATATCGCCAACTTCCATCAATCGATGACAACAGGACGGATGGCTTTATCGTGCTCTCTGAAGCACGCAAGCACCCAAGAGTTAAGACTAGCGGTTAACCTACCAACTACTCCCTAATGTTTATTTAGTCACAAGGTCATAAACCAAGTTACACGAACTTAATCAACTCCACCTGTATTTTATGTATCGACAGCAAGATATCGATCGTTCTTATATGTATATGGACTATGTTGCAAAATCACAACATTTTAACCCAGATTTTCAAAGTTTCAATTTGATATATCTTGTACATGCTACAACTGAAGCTTATAGCGCATTATTATTCTTATTATACTTTATTTATATCAACACAGAAAAAAAATGGTACAAAAGGCGGACTACATGCTTAAAAGCAATCTCTACCAGCCAACCTTAGAGAAGTGCAGAGACGATTGTACGCGGTACAGTAAGAGAGACAGAAAGTAAATAAGTAGATATAACATAGAGAAAGGAAATAAACATGACAGCAATATAGAGAAAAAAAACGATTAAATCAAAAACTAAATGAAGAAGAAAAACTAAAATAACATTTCAATTAGAAACGTAGTTACGATTGCATAATACTATGTATGATTATTTTGTGTATGTCGTTAATTAGTATAAGGAAGCGCTCCTTTTAATTATCATCTCCACCCATCACGGCCCAATATTTAGCACAGGTCTCTTCTCTGAATGAGAAGGTTAATGCCATAGTCCACCACACTGACCAAGTGCGGATTGGCAGACTTCACACACCTTTGAATTTTTCAAACTCCCCGGCATGCAGATTTTCTCACGATGGTTTCCTTCACAGTTATAGCGAGTGACATTTAAATGCTTAAAACGCACATAACTCCGAAAAGTTAGAAGTGCGTTCCTTTTATTATATTCCTATTACGTTCCTTCCTGGCAGACAACGCGTTGGCGATGCCCCGATGTGGTGTATGTTATGCACGGTGATGCTCATTTGCCATCAGCACCCCTAGTTAAATGTCGTTTCTGTTATCGTTCACGCTCTGTAATTTATTAATCTATGGGAATTATGTTTATAAGGGCAAAACAGACGCCATAAATTTGTGCAACAAATTTCATTCCCATTCATTTTTGAAAGTGTTTGACGTGAACAATAACAGAAAATTAATTTGTCTCAAGGCCCATGTGACTCGTCGACAAATTTTTTTGTTTGGCTATAAGAAACATTTATGTAAATACCGGGTTCTAAAGCTTTAATAAATATTCTAATATTCTGTACCTGTTACGTTTTATATGGTACATAGTATGTACATATCGGATCAGATTCAATATCCCCTTTGCAAAGTGAACGTGTTTGAAACTTTATACCAATCATTTCTGTTAGTGTACCTACTGACGCTTCAAACAGTAACGTAAAAAAATAAAAACTTTGGAGTAAATGTAGTTTACTAAAATAATGATCCAAAACTTTTTGCAGCAACGGATTTGTTGGAAACTTTTCCAATAATATCAAATAATCTTTCGATTCATGCTATTAAAATCATGTTTTCTAAAGATAATTATGACTGAGTAAATAAAATGCTGTAGAACTAAATTTTTTGTTTAGCAATATAACTTAAACATTTGTAGTGAACTAATGCCGTCGGAAAAAGTATACTTTAAAATAATTTTAAAGCAGCTGATGAAGAAGGTAATTATAATTTATCTTTAAAAATTATGACTATCATAATTTTTTATAAAATCACTACAGGATTTTATTAAAAACACTATAAATCTTTACCCAATAACAATTTTGTTAAAATTCTGCATACGAGCGCGTGCACGCAAAACATTGCGATTCATTTATTTCAGGCGCTTTATAGACTTAATTTACTTTATGTCTTTCAACGTGTACATGGATGTCCAGACGATATGATATTATAATAGTGTAAATACATATGTTTGTTAATCTGTTATTACTCGTATTACTTCTCTAAAAGAACCCATACGCAGGTATGGTTTCAACACGGAGATATTGATTCGGAATTTCTATCTGTCACATAAACAGCTGTTCTAAACAAATCGTACTTAATATTTCTCTCTTCGGAGCAAAGTCACTACCAACTAGATCATACCAAGTAGTTACTTTTATTATATACTAAATAAAGTTAAAGTATTTATTTGAAAGAGCGTACAGATAGATATGGAATATAATCGAAAATCGTATGCTCTATCAATAAGTTTGCCTATTTGTTACCTACATACATACATAGTATTGAACAAATCATTCGATTTTCAAAAATAGATTTTTTTTTACGCTAAGTAGCTTAACTTTTTAGAACAATCCCACGTAGGCACTGGCAAAGTACTCTATAATAAATTCGATATTTAAATAAACTGAATAAACTCCTATTCACTTCTCTTGGACACTCTATATATAGAAAATAATATATTATAAGAAACGATAAACAAACCAACTTCAATTTTATGCATCATCAAACACATTTCCCCGACGGCCGCCCTTAAATTCGCACTTCGTCCGTCGGTGGACAGGAAGGACCAGAAATAAACTGGAACAAAATATCTCTAAATATACTCAGGCCTAGTGTATTAGTGGAGAGTTGTGGCACTCGGACGCGGTAGATCGTCCGTTCGTACGTTTGGCATGTTAGTTCTTGCTATTGCGCTGTCAAAATTGAGTGTTCTGATACTTATTTTATCTATAGTAATATTATAAATAGGATAGATTTGATTCCTTCAGAAGAATAGGCTCTGAAACTGGGGTGTGAAAAAATCTTTTACCATTAGAGTCCTACCTCATACCTGATCAATGTAGGCGATAGAATATTTTCAAAAATATCAGGGTTTCGTATGAAAGTTTCATTGTAAGCCAATGTGTGAAAACAATGCCAAAATAATGACATATCGCGGACGCTGCGGTAATGATTGACAGTAGAGCAAAGTGATGTACTACAGTTTTATAGAGGACATCAATATCTACAAATAAGTCCGCGACACCATATGTCTAATAGTTACAGCTACGTCATAATAATTACTTTTTATCTGCTAACTAGATCTTCAGAAGCGAAGTGAGAGTAGTTCCAGTTTTGACTATGACAGGAGCAACTGTAATATAAATATTAATATTACCTATATATAATGTAAGGGTTTGAGGAAACCATACGACAATACAATGAACATTGAAATACCAAATCTTTCAGTGTAAATAGTACACATTGTAGAAGAATAGATGGCGTTACTACAAGTCTATTTCTACCTATCTATTTAATATTTCCTAAAATTACGTGAGAATACGTTTAACCGAAACGTAACTTTATCTATTCGTTGATTCAACCTAAAACCCCCTAACTTCCAATTCTCACTATAGTTGATGAAGTAATTTCGGAGAGCCGATTACATACATATAACAAACGAGATTGTATGAGGTATAACTTATTATTAATTTATTTATTATATTACTAGAATTATAATCGTATTTCAGAATTACACCAACCAACGACGCGGGAAAATATCAGTTCGGAAGTAAACTAAGATTAATTACTAATTTAATTTAATATAAAAAATAAATAGGATTTCAGAACAGTATATTGAAGCTATAAAATATGATTTTTAATTAAATATTGTCTGTCATGACAAGCCGTTATATTCAGCGAATAAAAGGTTTTATAGACATTTTTCATCACAACAATCTCGTTATATTGCGGTGTTAATATTAATTAAATATTACTAGATACAATATTATTATTCATGTCAATATTAATGTTAAAGTTTGTTAATATTTTTGTATGTAAAATAAGACGGGTCGCCCTAAAAACCAGCGGTATTTTATCAGCATATTTAAATGTATTTGTAAAACGCAAGTTTTAAATATTTATTTTATTATAATTTTTTATTTATACTCACATTGACAATTTTATGGTTTTCACTTTATTTGATGTATTTCTTTAATTTATTTTGTATGCTGATAAAATAAACATATTTTATTTGTTTCAGAAAGATTTAATTTCATACTCGTTTCGTAATATTTAATAACTTTTAATCAACTCAATAATAATGAATTCTGGAGAGCACTCCTCATACTGAGGAGGTCTCGAGCATCCTCCATGCTTCCCCAATGCTGAGTGGTAGAGGACCGTGCGTGATGTAGTGTATACTGTGATGTTAATATTTGGTAATTATTACATATTGATGTAGGAAATCTGCAGAGGAGTTCCTTTCGCCGATTGTACTTCTTAATGAAACGCCTTTTCAACACAGCGGGTAACTAAAAATGTTGTTTATATTTGTATTACAAATAGGGGTGCCTACCGTACATAATTCGTACGTACATAATTAAGAAAATATTTAATAAAAACAATTTAGCCATTTTTTATTCTCTATGTAAATTACTATCTTAGTAAGGGTGCTATATTTTTATGTTTTTTTTTAATACTATATTCAGACAAAAAAAGTTGGCAACCCTAATTACAAGTATCATATTTCATATATATAAATAAAAATAAATATTTAAATATCTTTGAACAACTTCCACACGGCCATCTGACCCCAAACTAAGAGTTAGCTTGTACTGTGGTGATCAGATAACTGATAAACATAATTACATATATTTTTTTAAATACATATTTATTAGATACTTACATCCAGACACACAGAACATACTATCCTGTTCGTCACAAAAAAGTTTAACCTGGGAAAAATGGGAATCGAACCCACGACCTTCAGTGTAGCAGTCAGGTTCACTAACTAGTCCAACCAGTCTGTCAAATGTAATGTAAATGAATTTAGAATTTGAATATCCAAGTTCTACTAACATATTTGACGCCTCTCACGACACATAGTTCCCTAAATTAAACACATCTTCGCTGGACGTAGTGAACACTATTACTAATATAAATTGTATTAGTGTCAATTGTTTTGACCTTAATGCGATTACAGTCCAATTGTTACTATAGAAGTATAAAGGTTACTGCCCCTTGCGTCACACAGATTTTCCACGGTGATGATGGCGTCAAATAAATTAACATTTTTCGTCATCAGATTGAGCAATGATCAGATAGCCTAGTGGCTTGAATGTAGTTAATTCCCCCCATCCCCGTTCCACCATTGAACGAGCCAACGCACGGTGGGTATCCAAACCTTCGTCGTAAGCACACGAACGTCGTGGTTCGCCTCGTTTTTCATCATTCGTACATTAATTGATTATCACTTGTTACGGTGAAGGATAACATCGTGAGGGAACCAGCCCTCCTGACGGTGTACATAAAGTTCTGGAAGGTGTGTGAAATCTACCAATCCGTACTTGGGCAGGGTGCCAGAATGTGGCCTGTTCCCCTCACATCATGAGTGGAGACCTGAGCCCTAAGTGGGTTACTATGGTACACAGTTATGGGTTATCAGATTATAAAGACAGGGTATGAGTTATCAGATTAAAATATTTTAACTTTTCAAAGTAACCAACTCAGCAATTTATGATTTAAATTTTATTAATAGTATATATTATATATGTATGTAAGTATATATAATATTTATGTATATATACATACATAAATAAAATAAAAATAATAAATATTTCTTTACGTTTCACGCACACTCACATAACGGCAGCCGAATTATGTACGATTGGCAACCCTACTCGTAATAGAAATATAAACAACATTTTTAGTCATCTGATGGCAAATGATCACCGTCGCCCATGGACATTAATAACACCGGACCGTCGTGTTATTAACGCGTTGCCTGCCAGTGAGGAAGAAATAGACCCGCATATGCGGAGAAGAGAAAGAAACAAGGGACACAGTACATTGTTGAAGCAACTGTGATCAACAACGACAGCAACTGACCCCAGATACACCAACAACATAACACTTCAGGACAGGAGACTGATGTAGAATGGGGATGATGGTGGATGAAGGAGGCGGAGAAAAATAAATAAATATCTTTGGACAACTCACACACGGCCATCTGACCCCAAACTAAGCGTTAGCTTGTACTATGGTG
>DWJZ01010314.1:0-10192 GCA_018249125.1 Asbolis capucinus
ACGCACATAACTGAAAATTAGAGGTGCACGCAGCAGGATTTGAACCCGGGACCTCCCGTTCAAGAAATCAACGTTCACACCAGTAAGCTATCACTGCTCTTCGTCTTTCTTATAATAAGTATCCGAAGGGCACGAGCCTTTGAACTTGGAGAAATAAAAAGGGTTCTTAATGCTATAATGAACCTTTAAAACCGGCCAAGTATCTACTAAGGTAATATACTAGACCAAAATATATGAATTACATTATTTAACGTTATATATTTATTCCTCGTCGTGTTAAATGTGTTACGTTTGTATATTTTCCGATTAATAACAAAAACGACATCAATTCCTTATTTTTTGTATATGTGCGTATATTGTAATATTGCAAATCTTGTTGGGTATTCAAAAAAAAAAAAAATATTATTGTTAAAGCCTTGTGTGCCTACCCGTTATAATCTTAACCCAGTCTGCTGGGTTCCCAAGTGTGCACCGCCGGGGCGGTGAGGCGGTGTGGCGCGTCGTGAGTCGATCTTCTGTCATCATTCGAAAACATATCTTCTTGTTTTCTATTTGATTTTTTTTATATTAAAAAAGTCAATATCATATATATTTTTTCCATATTGTTGCTTTAATTTTTGTTACGATTTCCTAATCTAACAAACACATGTTTTCAAATAGCTAGCTAAAGCCGGCCGCCGTGACGAAATACCAAACTTTTAACTACGCCGCGGATAAAAGATTGAGAACTTCTGACATAGTAAGTTCTAGAAATATGAACAGGTCCAGCAATTACTAAAAAATAGCAAAAAAAAACAAAAAAAAAACAAAAAACAAATCAAAAAGGAAAATCAGTTTGAGATGGTATGAGTGCCAATTACAAAAATGAATCCCTGAGTAGATGCACTTGACCGATTTTTACCAGACTTAAAAAAATTGGTACCTAAGTGACATTGGCGAAATACTTTTTTTGTTAAACTTACCATCTGAGATTTCTTCGTTGCTGTGCACGTAAGAGTCTTACGGAGGCCTGGTTTAATGAAACTCTCTTCATTTTTCTCTATTAATACTCTCCCTGTGCCCTTAAGATTCACTCCATATACTGAAAATAAAAAAAATTAAAAATTTACATACAAGAATTTAGTATGTCACTGATAGCAGGGGCAATCAATATACAATCACATACCGGGGGCAAATTCTGGATTTTTTATCATACAAATTCAAGAAGTTTGTATGGTTAAAATTTAAAATGGAATTTATCATACAAATTTACTGGAATATTTATCATACAAATTTACTGGAATATTTATCATACAAATTTACTGGAATATTTATAATACAAATTTACCGGAATATTTATCATACAAATTTACTGGAATATTTATCATACAAATTTACTGGAATATTTATCATACACATTTACTGGAATATTTGTCATAAAAATTTAAAAGTTTTTATGGTAAACATTACAGATTGAATTAGCATTGAATGTAAAAATCTGCTCAGCCGGCCGATTCTCGGTTCAATAGGATCAGAACAGATTCGAACCTGAACGATTTTAGAAGAGTTGCCAGTTATTGCATTATATTTTCAACCCACTAATCATATTATAATATAAATCTCTCCTATTTTCCCCAACATCGATGCGACCGGTTTCTAAACCAGAGCCAAGAGGGTGGCGAAAATTATTTTTCCCAGATACGTATACCAGGTAGCGAAATGGCAATATGCTTTCAGCTTTCATCATTGCAATAGTCCCAATACTGGCCTCGGGTCACTCACAATGTGAGGGGCCACAGGCCATAGTCCACCACGCTGACCAAGTGCGGAGATGAAGGTGAAGGATATTTGCCAGCAATAGCATGAAAATCGAATCTAACTGATCCCACTCCACCTCTGAGGTTATGGCTGAATCCGCCGCTGTCTGCACGTTTTTCCCATTTTATACCATAAAAAACACCGCAAATCTGCATAATTATGGTGTTGAAGTTTTAACTGCCTCAAAACAACCATGTTTTTTGTTTCGATTGCAAAAAATCTAGTTATACATCATCCTGTATAACATCTTTTATTATGAATATTTCTATATTATTTATTTATTTAATCTGTATTGATCAAATGCTACATATGAGTATATGATATTCTGTGACTAAAAAAACCCTCGCTTCGCTTTGGAAGAACCGCTTACCTTTAAAAGTTATTGTGACATAACTGTAAGAGTTATATGATGTCGCGGAGTTATTTGTAGATACTGATGTCCTCTATAAAACTGTAGTACATCATTTTGTTCAATTGTTTAAAATTTCTTTATATATATATATATATATATATACAGTGTGTGATTGGTTGTTGACGGCTTGTTTCGATTGAAAGCAAAGAGAAAGTTAGCAACGACGGGCGCGGTCAGTAGGATATTGAGTGACCGGTACTAGCAAACATTTCCGTCTCTCGGGAGGCACGTAAAGTAGTCCCATTGTATTATTTTATAAATTATTCATAAATCTTTATGATCTAGCACAAATTGCCCTCGTTTCACTTCGGAAAAAAACTAGAAGAAAACTATCCAATGATCCTAGCATGCAAGTATATACATTTAACACATTCATTCTTATTAATAAAATCATTCACAAGCTCACTAAATCTAATATAACTTTCACACAAATAAATAAATACACAAAAATGTATATATGCTTCACGACGTCATAACCACATACACACGTACTCGTATTCGAAACGAAAGGTAACATTTCCGAGAGCACAATAGTAGAATTAACTTCTAAACACTGTTAAAGATGCGTTTCATACTTTTAAAAAAACATTACATTACATTTTTTTATAATAATACATTATATAAATTAATTATAATAACATCAATATTAAAAATTTTAATTGCCTGCAGTTACAATTTGGATCACAACCTACAAAATGAACTCACATTTTGCAACTTTAATATTATTTTGACATATTCATCAGATTTTTACAACTACCGTCAACGGGCTTACTAATATAAAATGTTGCTTTTGTTATTATTATTATATTAAGTGACGGTTATCTTTTATCCGTACTAATAATAACGAGAACAGATTTGTATTTTTGTATGTTTGTAATGAATAAACGCAAAAAGTACAGATCCGATTTCAAACATTCTTTCACCATTAGAATGCTACATTATCACTGA
Organism: Asbolis capucinus; assembly: GCA_018249125.1. Taxonomy (NCBI): domain Eukaryota; kingdom Metazoa; phylum Arthropoda; class Insecta; order Lepidoptera; family Hesperiidae; genus Asbolis; species Asbolis capucinus. The sequence goes on from DWJZ01010314.1 coordinate 3,158, forward strand.
GTGAGATAGGCTATAAAAATATCTAGAAAAAAAATAGTATAATATATATAGATAATAAAATGATGAACCGGCTGGCGCCCGTTGACTCGGCTGGCGGGGCGCGTGGTAAGCGGAGTGCGGGGCATATGACAATGTATTAAATTAACCATATCATACATTCGCAAGTAATTCACATATGGCATAGGGCAGCATTTTGACCACCACCCACCACCACGACCACGTGGACGAAGTCGCGGGAAAGATTGTGAGAAATAAAGTTCTAAACCAAATAATTCTTCTCTTCGTATAAGCTACAAACATGCACAATTGTGTCTAAAATGGTCTAGTAGTTTCACAGTTGCTATACAAATTTTAGCCTATTATCCCACGGGAACAAAGCTTTCTGGGATGAAAGTATCCTATATCCGTTGTCTTTACATAAGCTACTAATGCTATATTATTGGTCCATTGGTTTAGAAGTTGCCATACTAATTTAAACCTGTTATCCTGCGGGAACAAAGCCATTTCCTGGGATAAAACCTATCTTAAAAACATTTTCGGGTTTCAAACTTCGATTATACCAAGTTTCATTTAAATTGTTACCATTGGTTTTTGCGTGAAGCTCAAACAAACAGACAGACAGACAATAAATCCAAAAAAAAATGTTTTGATCTCTATATAGATAACAAAGGCAAATGCAAGGAGGCTGCATCAAAATTTTCAAAAAATATATTATGTACAGAAATGGCCCCGTTACAAATTTATTATTAGTATATATATATATAGATATACATATATAGATTAACTACATACCTGCTCTGTAGAACATATAAATAAACACAATTACATAAAATAACCACTTCATATTTATTTATTTAAATTATTTTTTTGAAATTAGAACACTTCGGAATCATTACATAAACTATTATTATTTATAATTAATTTTTTGAAAACAGAACACTTTTAAATTTATGTAACGATTTGACAATTTCGGTTAAAAACTACAATTCCGTGATGACAGTATAAAATACAGTTTTAGAGTGCGAAAGAGTATGACATTACCTCGGCACATTGTTTGAAATTAGGTCTACAAATTAAAACTAATTACTTTTATTATCAACAATGTCATTAAACGAGGAAATTCTAATTTCAGGAACGTTCAAAATTAAAATGTGACATAAAAATTAGTGGTTATCGTGTCATAATCATTAAATTCATACGCACATGTACATACATACAGAGGCTGGTCAGTTTATTAAAGGCGCCGTAGCGCCTATTCTCCTCAAACGAACGAACAATAAAATCTTTCCTCTTTATAATAGTACATATATATAGATACATATTCGTGTATATGTTCTATTTTAAACGACAATGCTGAATCAATTGACCTAATGAAGTCCACTTGACTTGGCAGAATTGCAAGGCATGATGCATTTAAATAAACCACAGCTGTATTTGTTAGTATTAAATTATGTGTACGATTTACAATAGGTATTGATCAATGTAAGTTGGGGGATTGTGGGTCAACGAATCGATAAATTGAGGTCTTATGTCCTTGGAAAGTAGTTGTTGTTTTGTTGTATGTTCTATTGAAAGAGACTTCTGCAGATGCTGTGAATAAAAGTGTGGGCCATCGCCCAGAGCCTCGTGGCGCACTTGACTCACTTGTGATGACGTGGCCATATTTCATGATGTACAGTTGTGTCTTTCTCGTTTTTTTAATGTCCGACCGATGCGACCGGTTTCTAGTCCAGACCCATTAGGGACATTAATGGACGGCGATATTTGGTTTTTTATTTATGAATTTTATCACGCGATCAGAGAGCTTCCAGAAATATATTTTAACCATATTCAATTCAGTGCGCCACTGTATGTACATATGTATATGCGGGTCACGAATGTTACAGTAGTTCCTACCTATTTACCACTAACGTCAGATTACCCACTTGACAAATGATATTTGGCAACACACCAACCAGTATTTACAAGGAACACATATTAATTTGCCCGATTACATTAAATAACTGGCTGAGTATACTTTACTACGCATCAAATTATCAACCATGTGTCCGATTGATTTATTGAATACCAAAACTTTCCAGAGAATTCTGAACTACTCGTAAGTTTTTAAAGACTTATGCTCTATCACCTACCATTTCAGAGTCTATTAAGGACAAACAAACATTAATATATATATATATATATATATCTTGTTTCGATTCTTAACTAAATTCCTAATAATAGTTTCCCCCAAATATTCGTTACTAAGGTCCACCCGCGGCTTCATCCGCTTGTTGTGTTGATAAAAAATAGCCTAAGTATTATTCCAAACTATAATCTATATTTGTGTCAAATTTTATTCTAATCCGTTCAGTAGTTTTTGAGTGAAGAAGTGACAAACATACATCCAATCTCACCAACTCGCATTTATAATGTTAGTGGGATGTACAGACTGCGATCATTTAGACAATGACATTTTATTTTTTTATGTGATAAGCAGGCAAACAAGCACCTGATGGCTCTTTGAATAACAATTGATATACGACCGATACTATATCGATTAAAATTTAAATGGAAACTCGATTCTATTGACAAATCAAATGTATAAATATTGACGATTCGAACAATAGTAAAACGATAATTGACCTGCACAGATAACCACAAAAACATCCTTTGGAATGACATAAATTTTACTATTAGTAAAATACCCCATTCTTTTGACAAATAACCAACACAAGATAAGTATTTTACAGATGAGGCGGTTGCCACGCTGAAGTTGCACGATGAAGCTACCAACTATGTCTCCATGTTGAAAAATTTCGCTACTAGATTGTGTCCGCGGCTTTCCTCGAGTGATATGTTGATAAACGTATGTATTACTATACCGCGCTCCCTAATCCGGGTAAGCTAACGGGTCAATATAATAACCTTAGGATGAAAGTTCAAGTTCAGAAGTCATTTGATTGCAATTCAGCCGGAATTTGGTATTCACATTTATATTACTTGCGCTGCAATAGAACGTCAACTCTATCGGATCGGAATACAGTTGACATTTCGTTTTCGGATCGAGAATACCCAAATTGCGTTTCAACGACAGTCGTTACGACTTGTAAACTTGTTACGATATCGCTACGACTTGTGAACCAAAAATCAGCTGGATGTAGAAAAAAAACTTTACTTCCAAAATCTCAACCAACAAAGAAGTACAATGTATATAGAACTGCCGTCATTTTTTACACTAAAACATGTTTAAGGCTTGTCAAAATATTGTTTTGTCAAAAAAAAATAATGAATGTTCTGCCAAAAAACTTCCAAAACAAAAAATATTCAGCCAGAACCTGTCTTGTTCAAAACATGTGACTGTCAAAAATTCGATATTTTATTACATGTACAATTTGAAATAATTTATTACAAGGAAATATATGTACATAGTTTCTCAAGTTGTCACTTTTTGCCCCTTGATCTGACTAACCGGGTTCATTTGAACCAAAATAGAACCAGAAATCTGGTTAGACAGTAAACGCATTATTGGATATGTGATATTTTTCACCCGCGACTTCGCCCGCGTTGTAATTCGATAACAAGTAATTTAATCAAAAAACAATTTATTTTTTATTAATTTGTGTTAAAACACTAATATTTTTTATTTCATTTGCTAAAAATACACATGGTCAATATTAAAATCATGTCTTGTGTATCTTAATATTACTGGAAGCTAATTTAGTATCAATTTTAATTAAGCCTTTGTTATTTATAAAATAAATATCTTTGGACAACTCCCACACGGCCATCTGATCCCAAACTAAGCGTCAGCTTGTACTATGGTGATTAAACTACTGATAAACATACATATATATCTTTATATACTACTTATATACATATTTACATACAGAACAAACATTCCTGCTCGTCACAGAAAAGTTTGACTTGGGTGGGAATCGAACCCACGACCTTCGGCGTTACAGTCAGGTTCACTAACCACTAGACCAACCGGTCTGAAATTATTTATTATATTTATTTATTATAAATTAATGTCTTAATAATTATTATAGTAACTTCATAATAAAATATAATAATTACGAGTATTTGGAACTAACGTGAGAAAGATTGAAAATAATCGTAAATTGTATATAAACATGAGGTACTTTTTAATTTATTGAAAATTAATGCATTTGGGAGCTTATTACGTATTTTGATTGCCATTAAATATAATTTGATTAATACGTATTTTGATTGCCATTAAATATAATTTGATTAATTGATTCAGATAATGATTTGATTGACAATTTACATATTAGTCTAAATAGTTTAAATTAATTTTTTATTGTTCTAGGTGTCCTTCCATTGGAGATCCCGGAGCCCTCCACGTAGCGGTGAGGAAGGCCACCGGGGGGTTTTAGTGCGGTAGAAATCCCACCCTTTGGAAGGTTTCTCCCTCAGTAACAAAATAGGAAAAAAGTTGTCCCTATATCTTTTCCTCTTTCCAAAAAATTTGGGTACTTATATACAAATAGACATGTCACTAATATGTACAAGCAGGTGACTGTATTTCATTCTATAAACAGAGGTCGACACGAATCATTTTGGGCAAGACCAAAGATGGCATAGGCTCTAAAAATCGCAGTGGAGTTACCCCATACTACAATCCTATATCAAATTATAGAGCTCTTGTATGCGGTTATGCCAGCTGATTTAGATAAGATACCGTTTGGCTCACTCTACGTAATGGGAAATTAAAACTATTTATTTTGAAACATATACCTTCTACATGTGACTGCGAGGTACAAGATTGGTCCAAGTTATTCCTAAAAGTTTTGCCATTGCCAACCATTTGCCAACCATTTCTCGTTCTTCATTAAATATAAATCTACAGGTCTTCTTTGTCAAGTACAGAACTATAAATATTTCGTTTTGGTAATGTTAACTTTTGGGTTATTCAAAATCAACCAATTAATTGTTTTCTAAATATAATAATGTATGTCATTGTTCAAAGTATTTATGTTTTTACCTTAAATAATTACAGAAGTTTCATCACCAAATAGAATAACATTTTTTGCAGTTGCGTTCGGTAAGTCATTGATGTAAATAATAAATAAAAAAGGACCTAATATACTTCCTTGAGGCACACCGTGATTGTTGCGTATAAATTGTGATCTGTATATACCTAATCAAGATGTTATCACTTTCTGAGTATGACTTGATCCATTTGTGAGCTGGTGCCCGGATGCCATACACGTATAATTTTTCACTTAAGATATCATGGCGTACAGAATCAAATGCTTTTGTCATATCTAACGGAATAGAATCAATTAGTATTTTTTATCTAAGCTTTCAGTTACTGATAAACATACATATGTATATATTTTAAATATATATATGTTTTTAACATCCAGACTGACAGAACAATCATTCCTGCTCATCACAGAAAAGTTTGACCTGGGTGGAAATCTAACCTCTAACCTTTTTGGGTCAGTCAGGTTTTCTAACCACTAGACCAATCGGCCAGTTGTAAATACATGAAATGAGTTTCAGATTCATCATTGCAAGCCATAACTGTCCCACTACTGGGCTGTGTCTCCTCTTACAGTGCGAGGCATCTAGGCCATAGTCCACCACACTGGCCAAGTGCGGCTTGCGACTTCACACCCCTTGAGAATTTTTTGGGAAACTCAATAGTGCGGAATGTTTTCCTTCACCGTAGCAAGTGATGATCAATTTTGATACGCACGGATTTGAACCCTGGACTCCCTGGTTCGAGAGACTAAATCTCAAATTCTTGAGTTTTAGGACACACTACCGCACAGACATTACAAATTTAATTGTACATATATGTTGAAACAATGTGGTTAAAGTGTAGTACTGACGCAATTATAGAACTAATGAAGTATTTTTATTTTCTCAACTACAAAAGATATTTTTTTTAATTATTTCTTACACTATATTAGAATAGATAATTATTTAAATTATGTACCTTTCGTTACCATAGATTTATTAAAATTTAATTTCGACTAATAGATAGGTATTTACTTCAAGGCGACAGATATTAAATACTAAATACTTTTTTTAATATACATATTTTTAAGATTACAGAGATTTTTTCCAACGGTACACTTACATAGGTTTGTGTTTTTAAAACCAATGTTATTTACGATAATTATATATTATGTATAGGCATTAGAGACTAAAATTTACTACGGTTTTTTTATTAATTTTAACATCACAAAGTAAAGACTTAGATTTTTTGGTGGTTAAATCAAATAAATTTGAATGTAAAATAATTTAATATGTTTAAAATGATAACTCCTATTCGCCTGCCAGAATCAAATACAACGCAAATGAAAATAATATACATATATGTAGAGTGTTAATGTATTCGAAGCACACCAAGGAAGGAATGTTTTACAGGAAACATTTAGGTAAAACATCAACATGTGTCATAGTTTACAGATAATATCGATCGTCTCATTGCGGGCATGGGGCATGCTCAGTCGAACGCACGCCAGTACGTCAGTTCGAAACCGGTGGGCGTGAAGTACGGTCACGCCAGTACACGCCAGACTCGATACGATCACCCCAAACGCGATCGCGCGCACTTTCTACGTGAAAGTTGATTAGTTTGTCAGTGTAGTGTACATATATGTTTAAATGTAAGATTTTTTTGTTAATATTTATTTTAGAATATAATTTTTGTACTATTTTGTTTTGCCTACCTTCCATTTCTAGATTTTGTTTCAGTTTACGGTATTTTTAAATAGAAAATTTGATGCAGTTGGTATATGTCCTTTGTACTTTTTGAAACAAAATAGTCGGCAGCTTCGCCCTCGTTGAGTTGATAAAAATACTCTGTGTTATTCCTTACTAATATCTATGTCTGTAACAAACTTAATTCAAAACTGTTCAGTAGTTATTGCGTGTAAAAATCCATCCATCCTCACATACTTTATCATTTATGACAGGCCGTTTGGTCTAGTGGTTAGCTAACCTGACTGCTACACCGGAGGTCGTGGGTTCGATTCCCACCCAGGTCAAACTTTTCTGTGATGAGCAGGAATGTTT
>DWJZ01010315.1:0-10192 GCA_018249125.1 Asbolis capucinus
GTTACGGGTTAAATCTTACAAGCTTAATTAGACCTACTTCCTCTTACACTACGGAGATGAAATTTTACAGAGTTTTAACCGTGACGACAATGCATTTTTATGACAAGCATGACCTGATACTACGTTCAGGATTGGCTCCAGGTAGACTTCTCAACGGTGTACAATACAGTCATGATATATTGTGTGTTTCTTTGTATTATGGATCTATAATTAAAGTTTTTGTTTTTAAATATTTTTAACAAACCTTTATTACAAATTTCCTCTTTGGGCAACAAAATGCACAATATCCACGCCCCCTGGTCTGAAGCGTCAGATTTGATAAACCCACTTGTATGTGTGTATGAAGGATATAACCAATCAAAACACGAATGACACTGACACCATTCTCGTGCTCAATTATTTTGACAGGAATTTGAGAGCACGGGTCAACTTTAACTGGTTGATCGGTGAAGTATCAAAAATTCTGTTTCGTAAGAATCTTGCTTAATGTTCAGAGCCTGGCTTGCTTCCATCGTAAGAGATCGAAAAGGTGAGCAGTGGGCGCGTTCGGTAGGAGGATGGGTGACCGCTAGTGGTAAAATTTCATGAGCGTCCGTGCCTAGGAGGACACATAAAGCCATTGGTCTGGTTGTTATCGTTAAATAGTAATAATTTACCTTCGAGCGGCATAAAAACTTCCGACCGGTTGGCCTCTAACCCAGTGCAGTATGCTCTAGACCTTCTCAGTAAGATGAGAAACTCATGTTCAGTAGTGGGTCACATATCAGTGAAGCCACATGTTTTTAATGACCTAAGACCTATTGAATTATTTAACAAAATATTTTGATATTTCTCTTTATAGTAATTCGGTTAAATTCCTCACTCATTTCCTCACTTGCATTGACTCAAGTTATCATCCAATTTGGGCAACGGTGTGGCCTATAGCAAGATGTGTGACTGCTAGTGGCAAAAGATTCTTCATTCTTTATACTTAAAATAAAATAGAATTAATAATTTAAGCTTGATAAATCAAACAACATACATACACAAATATTATGCACAGGTTTTGTAACTACTGGACTAAAATGATTTTAAACATTTTTTTAAATAGAAACCTAATTTTCAAATGTAACGTAGGCTTTCATTTATTTTAAAAAACCTTACTGTGACCCAAAGTAAGCAAAAATCTCTTCATAAATTCATTTGTTTTGAGAAAATATTGGTGATATCGAAAAATTATTTTTTTATGGGAAATTATTTTTTTAATGAGTATATTATATGGTATCATAATAACTGATTATTTCCTACACATTGGGAGATCATACTTGTGTTCTAAAAATTTATTGTAAATATTGATAGTAAATAAAGATTGGAAAAATTAATAGTAAATAAAAAAAAATGTTAAATTAATATCATAATATTATTGATATTAAAATAAATGTATCACCAAGGAAATTTACGTTTAAAAATTCCTAATTCATTTGAATTGGAAATAAAATTTCGAAAATTTGTGAGGGTGGATGGATAATTATCACTCCTTCACGCATAATACTGAACGGATTTAATTGAAATTGGGCACACAGAATGATTACAGCCTGAAATAACATATGAGCTACTTTTAATCAAACTACCTACTATGCGGTCGAAGCCGCGGGCGAAAACTAATATTTAATAACGTAAAAGGTAGTTGACTCATACAAACAGTTTAACAACCGTATCACTGGCAATCATAAAAATTAAAAACAAATAAAGTAATTTTTTTTTAAATTATTCAGAATCAAGTTAAACAAAGAATTTAAATTTTATCATTTAATTCCCCAGAATGAATTTAACGATGCCGGATGCCCTTATCTTTGTACGAATAATAATTTATCTGACGGGAATTTTATTAAACAATTAATTTTCGGTTTCCTTCCACCCACTTGAGATAAAGATCATGAGGGTGTAATGTTAATTCGTTTTGTAGGAACAGAAAGATTTGGTTCATTGAATAAAAGAACACATTTTGGTACAACTTTACAAACAATTATTTTGTTTTGAGTCAGTGCAACTCCGATCTAGATTTTTGTATCAAATATTTCTTGATCGTGATGTCTTAAAAATATTTTGTATCTTTCAAATTAATTCTTAAATTACATTTATTAATCGTAAAATTTGTATTTCTTAACATTATTTCATCATTATGACACATTTTAGTACAATTTTACTAATTCCGATGTCTTGAAAATACTTTGAATGTTTCAAATTAATTGTTAGATTACCTTTATTAATTGTAAATTTTGTATTATATTTCCGACTATTATTTCTGGTACGAATTCTTTCATGATTCTTTGATGAGTTTGTTTCAGATCAAATTTTCACACAATATAAACTTATTATATCGTTCGGCTTATGAACGGCCTTCAAATTAAATGGTGGTGATGCCTGTGGTGTGGGCTCCTTGGTTCAATTTTCGGGAAGGGTATGAATTTATGTGACAGAATAAATGAGTTTTTCAAAGGCTGTGAGTATAATTTGTGATATTTTTTACGGAAAATTTTAACTTATGTTTTTTTTTAGGTTGTATTCAACCACTGTACCGAGTTTCATCAAACATGGTTTAGAGGTTTAGACATAAAAAGGAACCGGTAAAATGTAAAGGACAATGAGACCTTTCGTATTTATAATATAATTTAGGAAAATAATTATACATAGGGGTATTGTAAAGTCAGAACTATATGTCCTAGATCTGGATATCAATTCACAAATTTAACCACGTATCTTGTCCGTAATAATATTAACAGCTAAATCTATTGCGAACAATTCAGCACACAAACAGGTTAACTTGACTAAGTAAATTACCATGTTATCTGAGTTACGTACAATAACGCCTTGAGATTTCCCTTTGAAGATTGAACCGAGCTTATATGATCTAATAAAGAATTCATACAGATGAGGACTGATCCTAGTTTCAGACGTGGTACAGGATTCACAAACGTGAGCCTTTAAAGGTCAAACCACACTCAAAGACAACGCTCCTTAGCTACACACGCGGAGCGACGCGCCGTGGCTCCACGCGATGGTACAGCGTGGTTACCGTGATACAAACTACATGAAAGAATCAATTTGGAGCCACTTCGCTCCGCTATAACTCGCGCTGTGACCAACCTGCGAAGTGCGGGTTGACTTTAAGTTATATCACTGTATTGTTTAATAAATGAATGCAATTTCAAATGCAGTCTTCAATGAATTTACCAGTACTTACACTTAAATGAGACAGTTTACAGAGTTTAAATTATACCATCACACAGCCATATAGAAAAAGGGAAAGCGAAAGAGTGACAGAATATAACATACAAACCTGCTTGATTATATTCTCAATGATTCACTAAATAAAACGAATCTGTGGTTCTAAACTTATACAAATAAATTGATGAATATTAAATTTTTAAAATGTAATAACATTGTTGAACCAACTTGCTAAACTAAATATCACTGTTATTTGAATTAGAGAATATTGTTACGTATTAAATCAAGTAAAACTAAAGCATAACCTTGCTATGGAATGAAATTTCAATCCAAATATTTATAATATTTGATTTAATCAAACAAACTGTCAATTAAGAAGACAATAAAAAATATTATAATATTATTGTTTCAGAAGCTGAGAATTTTCATTCAAAACTACATAATTAATTTAACAATAAACTTTTGACTCTGCCTATTGGTATCTTGTTGTATAAATTTTAATCCGAAATGTTGATAAAAGATAACTTTTACAATTCCTAGTTGAACTAAGCATGTCTAGATCGAAACTTGTACAAAATTTTACTATTGTTCACCTCACTATTTTGAATTAATAATTATTAAATACAAAAGATATACCAATTTCCAAAACATTTTAAACTACTCTTAATCGTAAGTAATTGCCATCAGTATCTAATTAATGAGTCGCTTATTTCGAGAGAGATGGAGAAACATAAATCGAAAACAAAAAGAAGTTCTGTAAAATAAACGTCAAAGTATTCAAACAACGCGCCTGTATCATTAGGGGAGGATTCGAAACGAATCTAAGTTTGTCGTCAAGTTAAAAATGGACTGGAGTTAACTGGTTCCACAGAGAAACGGTAAGCGAGAAACTATACTAGGAAAGAAACGACTGAAATAGTTTGGTTTCACAGAAAAACGATAAGCCAAAAATTATACTGAAGTTGACTGGTTTCAAAGAGAAACGATAAGTGAGAAACTACTGAAGAAAGAAACGACTGAAGTTGTCTAGTTTGACAGAGAAACGATAAGCCAAAAATTATACTGAAGAGAGAAGATACTGAAGTTGACTTGTTTCACAGAGAAACGATAAGTGAATAAGTACTGAAGAAAGAAACATAAACTGTCTCTTAGTTAATTTCTTTCTATACGGCTGGCAACGCGTTAGTGACACTCCAATGGACATGGGCGCCAGTGCTTATTCACTATCAGACGACCTGTCTGCTCATTTTCTTAGAAATAACTTAAAAAATACAACAAACAGCAACCCAATTAATATTCTTGCCTTACATTTAAATGAATGTAGATGCAGGTTTATCGTCAAATAAAGAAGTGTTTGATGTAATCCCCTTTGATCTATATGACGTTGTGTAAACTGTTGATAATTTGCTTCACTTGGTACCACTCACTGTTCCCGACAATGATATATTGCATACTGTAAGCATTGTTTGACTAAAATTAGAACAAATAGTAAGCGTTTCTAATGATCCGTTGAAAGAAGACGGTTTATGACCATATCGCTATGTAAGCTTAATTTATGAATACCTAAAATGAGTTATTTGTGTTTTGAAATATGAAAGTGGTATGATTAAACAAAACATAAATTCAATCTGCATTACAAACTTTTAACGCTTGATATATTAGTTAACAGAGGGATTCATTCCAGTCCAGATAAAACGAGGATTCTGAAATATCTTTTGGATTGCTTATTTGTATAATAATAATCATGAATAGTATGATTTAATCTTGATGAATATATGGTAGTAGGATCAGTAAATGTTATTAATATTGTTTTTTTTAATTCTACTGTTGTCAACCAGTGAGGATATGTGGAAGAAACTATCACGTGCAGTTTTTAATAAATAATGCTTTTAAAAAGTTTTCTGTTTATCTGCCTGTCTCAGATTTCTCAGAAACGGCTGATTGGATTTTAATTGGTATATTGTGCTGGAATTGGATTATATTTAATCTTTGGTTTGTTGAAAACAGTTCACAAATAAAGAATACATGTAGATCCAAATTAACAAATCCTGGTCTAAGGCCCTTAGCTGTACCAAAGCGAAGTAAGGGAAGCTACTGGTAAAATATGCGGTTCCTCTTCAATAGATGGCTCACCATCATTAAACTATATTTTCTTTACAACTTCTTAACAAACAGTGTCTAATAAAGCTATAAATCCTATTTATGGAATGCTTAAAGATCTCGACATGGGAGTTACTTCTTGCCATAAGAATTCCTTAACTAAACTCAACCATAAATGTACTGCGATAAGTTTATTTTCAAAACTACTATTTACAACCCAAAGCTGCAGCGTTCATTTTATTAATATAAACAGCGCGTTGTGTCATTCACGACATTATGTAATAGGCTTCTGTTATGTCTGTATTGGATGATTTTTGGATGTTTAATTTGGATGTTTAATTATCTGAGATTTTGTGCGCGCTTATCTCTGAAACAGCTGATTTAAATCAGTTGCTAAAAAGAAATCTGCAATTTTTTTTAATTTTTCAACGACCTGTAACTATACTGCAATAAAGCGACGACAGCCGGCGTCATGTAGTTAAAAGGAAACTAAGTTGAAAAAATAATAAAATAAAAGAGAATTTTACCTAGAGAGTGTTTAAAATTATACTTCTTAGATGTCGGATAAAATACTTTCATGACAGTTGTCAAAATTCGTAAGACACGAAGCTTATTAAAAATAAAACATTGGAATTGATTGAGAAAATAAAGGAAGAAAAGAAAAGAAACAAATATATAGATAAAGATAATGAAATGAATAAAAGAGAAAAATATATGGATAGGAAAAAAATAAACGAAAAAGAAGACAAGTAACGAAAAGTAAAGAAAACGAAAAAAAAATATGTAGAAGTTTGAACATTGGAGCAGGGTAACTGAACTATAAATAACTTTCCCTTTTTCAAACTGCACTCGGAGAATTCTGTTGGTAAATAGTATAAATATTCAGCTCAGTCGGCGCCGGCGTAATTAGAGACTGAAAGATGAGAGAATGAGACGAATGACGTCATCGTGAATAATGTCACCGATTGATGTTATGCAGAATGTTAAAATTAAGGAGCCACATGACGAATGGTCAGCGTGGCCCATGTAGATCAACACCATCAAAGCGAGCATAATTTATATCTCATTTCAGGGACCTACTGTAGTTATATTAAAACTGTGGACCGGTCAGAGGCGCAGGTTAGGAGAGGCATATTTATATATTTATTTATATATATTATTTTATTTCATTTATTAGTAGTTTGTATTGTAGATTTATTTAAGATTTAAATATTATATTAATTTAATTAATGTCACACTGGATGAACTGCGTCCCAAATTGGATCGCACAGAATACCAGTTCTGTGGTTCTGCCACAGCTATAGCTGAGTGCGATCCAGTTCCGTAGTCCTTAGTGCCACTGCCTCAAGATCTGCAGTCCACCAATATTCTACAACAACATCGTAATTCGCCTAGTACAGTAAGCACTTACTGAAATAAACGTTTTTCTTTCTTTATATATCCAGTAGTTAAGTATAAGTAAGATATATATTACTCTAGTTTCTGTCCGTGGATTTGCTCGGACTTCTTTGCTCTAATTTTAATCCAAATTGCTTCAATAGTTTTTGCACGAAGATGTAAGAAACATCCATCTATCCGTCCATCTATTTATCCATCCATTTATCCTCACAAAATTTCGCATTTTGTAGTATTCGTGGGATTACCTTAGTCTAGTGCTCAGTAAACTTGTACGTATTAGATAATATTATGTTGGTGAATTAGGATAAGTTTTGAGTAAGAAATTAAATACGTGAATACTGAAAGTCAGGATGCATTTATTGGCCCAATACACGAGTGACAATATATAGGTTTGGGAGGAGACTAGGGACAAAGTACTCCCACGTCACAAGCGAATGCGATTGAACATGCTGATCGTACACATTGCAACTGACACGTGTGACGTACTTGTGTGCGTACAATATTATGCAAGTATAACTATCTGATCACCATAGAACAAGTTAATGTATAGTTTGGAGTGAGATGCCCGTGTGTGTTGTCCTAAAATATTAACAACAAATTATGGACTACACAAGAATTATAATATTATAGTATAGGTTTAATTACAACACGGCCGCCATTTTGAGTGAACTGCCTTAATATTGTTCAATTAATGACATCATAAAAAGGAAGTGACGCGGCAACCAAATTGATATTAAAATGAAGAGTAAAAAATATTAACTTGCCGAAATTATATTACCGGAAAATAATGGACGAAGAATGTTGTATTTTTACGTACAAAATGAATTATGTCGACTATAAAGTACAATTAGCTGATGAAATTTGTAATTGATGCAAGAAATAATTTCGATGAACCAGTTATTTATTTTGCGGTATTGGAATAATTTTAATACGAATTTGTTTAATACTAAATATATGGTTTTTAGGGATGTTGTGGAGCGCCGTAAGTGAAACTATCGGATATCCGAAATACCATGCGTAACCGTATCTGTTACAAAAAATTCGGATAGTTTCCGGTAAGGGCGGAGGAATAAAATATGTTACGACAGGTTTGTCTCACCGCTCGCACGCCATATGAATCTTGCAGTTTGTTATTTCTAGTCATAACATAAAATGACATCCTAACCGCATTCTTAACTTGTATTCTTTCATTTACGAGATATCCGTACCCGAAATACCGAAGCCGAAATAATTACATATCCAAAACTGTATCCGAATCCGGTTTATTCCTATCAAATCTGAAATTTGACATCCAAAACATGCCAGATTTTAAGAGACTATCGATGTGAACACTAAACATTTTGACTGTAAAGACTTGACAGACTTATACCATTATAAGACATCTGTCAAATGACAATTTCTGACATCTGTCATATAAGAGTACATCTTACAAGTGACAACAGGATTTCTTCCCGATAGATCCGAAATTCCTAACAACCCAGGGTCAGTGGTGAACTCCAATATCAGATATTTTTGTGTCAAGGCCGCTCACGAATGTCATCCGAGGATAAAATCTTTGGAAAAAATGGCGTGCCCTTTAGAACACGGAAGAGTGCAAAAGTATTTTACCGATCAAACATTCAACGAAGTAGCAAGACTGTTATCCAAAGAAAAAAAACCAAGAAACTGCTTTACGCATCAAAGAAACAACTTGAAGTGCCCTCCAAAGCACGTTAGCCATTCTCAGTTATCACTGCGATGTTGCATAACTCGCCCAGTCACTTCCTTTCAACGCCAACCGTCAGACTATAAACACAATCATTTATAATGATGAATGATAAGTACCAAGACAGTTATGGGTTGCCATTGCCACCCACAAGTTGCCATTGCCGTAAATGTCCGACTACTGCGCTCGGGTCTCCCCTTACAGAGTGAGGTGTAAGGGCCATAGTCCACCACGCAGACCAAATACCTTCACAAACCTTCGAGAACTTTATAGAACTCTCAGGAGTCCAAGTTTCCTCACGATATTTTCCTTCACCGCACATACTGATACGAACATAACTTTGAAAATTACCGGTCCGTGCCGCAAGACCTGGAGTTGAATTCTGGTCCTCCCGTTCGAGAAACCAATGATAGCCTAGCAGTATAAAAACGGTGCTACAAATATAATTCTTCCACACAATTCCTCATCCAACAAAACATGCCCTTTCCCGCCAACCTGTCATAATACTTGAAGTATTCATCTGTCTGTCAAATAAAATATTCCGAACGGACTGAACGGTCTTTTCTAATGCAAATATTTTACAAGTTCTAACGATGTATTGGCGTAGATAATTGTAGTAAAATAGTAGTAAATGTATTCCAAGGACAAATAGAATTGTGTGTGATGCGGAAAAGGAAAATCTGTTTTTTAATAGAGTATGTTCTAGGTTTCCTCAGTAATGAGGAAAGATTTTTGCTCAGTATTTAATAACTAATAGGCTGAAGCTAAACTAAGCAGAAATGCTTTCATTATCACAAAGATCTATCCCGAACCATTTTTTTTATTCACACTAATAATAAAGAGAAGAGATTTGTATGTTTGTAACGAATAAACTCAAAAAGTACTGATCCGACTTCAAAAATTCCTTCACCATTAAAATGTGACATTATCACTGATTGACATAGGCTATGCAAATGTCTAGAAAAAAATAGGGATTCTTACTAAAACTTCAATTATTTAACCCAAGGTGTAAAAAAAGTACTGTAAAATTTCTTTGGTAGCATGCGCTGCAGAAACAGTTGATGATAGATCAAAAATAATTCTATAAAACACAGAATGTCCACTCGAGCGAAGCCGGGGCGGGTCGCTAGTATTCAATTAAGTACTTGACCACAATCCCGCCTGATGGTAAGCAGCGAAGTAGTCTAGGTAACGCTCAATTTTGGCAAAAACCTATTCACTTCTAATTTTGCTTAAAATCAGTCCCGGCTTAATTAGATAGCATTCGTTAAGCCACGTTGTCCTTCAGCTCTTTCCCTCAGTTGCAAGGCTTGTGCCAGTGGGCCATTAACGGTTGTAGCGGCCGCCGCGCCGGGGCAGTGGAGCGGGAATAGCACACGGTCCCGGCTCCAAAGCGGTAGGCGTCGACACCGTGTGGTTTTAGTGGGTTCAAGTCCCACATACCTGTCCAGCCTCCCGTGGCTGGAAGAGACGAGGGTCTTTCCACACGTTAAAAAAAAAAGAAAAGTGGGCCATTAACGGTAGAAGTCAAGGGAACCAATAGGTACTGTCAAATCAAGGTGACATTAAATTAAACAACCTAACACAGGAAGTGAAGTAACTCTTGTTCCGAGAACTGGATTGATATTTAAATGATATAACTTGAACTCGTTAGCTGAGTACATAAGTGGTGCTAATTTGCCACAGATTAAATTCTTGATAGGTATTTTTATTAGACTATATTAAATCGTGAAGCAAAATCTTTTAATCACAGCTTATTAATATTATACGACCGGAGGAATG